>WBZZ01000603.1:0-2500 GCA_019918135.1 Paulinella micropora
CTATCTATCTATCTATCTATCTATCTATCTATCTATCTATCTATTCTATCTATCTATCTATCTATCTATCTATCTATCTATCTATCTATCTATCTATCTATCTATCTATCTATCTATCTATCTATCTATCTATCTATCTATCTATGCATCTATCTATCTATGTATCTATCTATCTATCTATCTATCTATCTATCTATCTATCTATCTATCTGTCTGTCTATCTATCTGTCTGTCTATCTATCTATCTATCTATCTATCTATCTATCTATTCATCTATCTATCTATCTATCTACCTACTTACCTACTTACCTACCTACCTACCTACCTACCAACCTACCTTCCTACCTTCCTACCTACCTTCCTACCTACCTTCCTACCTTCCTACCTACCTACCTGCTACCTACCTACCTACCTACCTATCTATCTATATTCTATCTATCTATATTCTATCTATCTATTCTATCATCTTCTATCTATCAATTCTATCTATCAATTCTATCTATCAATTCTATCTATCAATTCTATCTATCAATTCTATCTATCTATTCTATCTATCTATTCTATCTACCTATTCTATCTACCTATTCTATCTATCTAACTATCTATCTATCTATCTATCTATCTATCTATCTATCTATCTATCTATCTATCTATCTATCTATCTATCTATGCATCTATCTATCTATGTATGTATGTATCTATCTATCTATCTATCTATACATCTATCTATCTATCTATCTATCTATCTATCTATCTATCTATCTATCTATCTATCTATCTATCTATCTATCTATCTATCTATCTATCTATCTATCTATCTATCTATCTATCTATCTATCTATCTGTCTATCTGTCTATCTATCTATCTATCTATCTATCTATCTATCTATCTATCTATCTACCTACCTACCTACCTACTTACCTACCTACCTACCTACCTTCCTACCTTCCTACCTTCCTACCTTCCTACCTACCTTCCTACCTACCTTCCTACCTTCCTACACCTACCTACCTACCTACCTACCTACCTACCTACCTACCTACCTACCTACCTACCTTCCTTCCTACCTACCTACCTACCTACCTACCTACCACCTACCTTCCTACCTGCCTACCTACCTACCTACCTACCTACCTATCTACGTACCTAACTAATAGGCTTGGCGCTTTTGTAAAGTTCTGCCATCTCCTTGTCATTACTTTACATGAGGTCTCTCTCTCTCTCTCTCTCTCTCTCTCTCTCTCTCTCTCTCTCTCTCTCTCTCTCTCGCTCGCTCTCGCTCTCTCTCTCTCTCTCACACACACACACACTCACACGCACACGCACACGCACACACACACACATACACTCACTCACTCACTCACTCCATCCCTCCTCTCTTCTACCTACCTCTATCATCTATCTTCTTTATAGTGGGCTAAATTATCTCTTTTTCTAATGGGCTAAATTGACTTATCTCTTCATAGTGGGCTATTCTATTCTATTCTATTCTACTCTATTCTATTCTATTCTATTCTATTCTATTCTATTCTATTCTATTCTATTCTATTCTATTCTAGTCTGTTCTGTTCTGTTCTGTTCTATTCTATTCTATTCTATTCTATTCTATTTCTATTCTATTTCTATTTCTATTTCTATCTTCTTCTATTGACTTATCTCTTTATCGGTCCCCTCCACAAAATGTGGTCAGGTTACCTATAAAACTGCATATGCGGCGCGCCAAATTTGAGGTGTTTTGCGGGCTCGCCGGCCCGGCTCGCCCGCAAAACACGTCAAATTTGTGGCTAGCGGCATAATATACTATTATGTGGGCTAGATTATACCGAGAGAGAGAGAGAGAGAGAGAGAGAGAGAGAGAGAGAGAGAGAGAGAGAGAGAGAAAGAGAGAGAGAGATCTATCTATTGACTTATATCTCCTTGTAGTGGGCTAGATTACCTCGCTCTGGGCAATGGCCACGCTTACCACGAGAGAGAGAGAGAAAGAGAGAGGAGAGAGAGAGAGAGAGAGAGAGAGAGAGAGAGATCTATGACCTATATCTCTTTCCAGTGGGCTAGATTACGCTCTGGGTAATGGCCACGCTTACCACATCGCGCGCGCGTGCGCGCGAGAGAGAGAGAGAGAGAGAGAGAGAGAGAGCGAGAGAGAGCGAGAGAGAGAGAGAGAGAGAGAGAGAGATCTATGACCTATATCTCTTTATAGTGGGCTAGATTACTCCGCTCTGGGCGATGGCCACGGTAACCACGCCGGCCCGGCACATGTAAGTATGTATGTATGTATGTAGGTTAGTAACGACCAGTGAAAAATTTCGGCCACCTCAAATTTCGGCAAAATATAACGTATCTTGCGGTGAAAAAACTAGGGAAGAATTCCGGCCACCCAAAGTTTTGTGCAAAAACAACGTATTCTGCGGTGAAAAATCACTGGCCGAAATATTTCCTGGCTGAAAATTTTCACTCGTCCTTACTTGCGTGTTGGCAAGTAACAGCTGTCCCAGTGGA
>WBZZ01000603.1:7500-10000 GCA_019918135.1 Paulinella micropora
TAAGGCCTAAACCTCCGAAGGGACCTAGCCCGGGCTATGCAACACTGGACGGCTATGACGGAACGCAGTCACCGATACGGACTAAAGGAAGATTAGTCCAATTTTTGACTGCACAGGAGCGATAAATCGCAAAAGAGCAACGAGCTACGCAGGACGATAGCTTGAAGCAAAGGGATTTGGATTGGGGATGGGAAAACCCAAGGCGCGGAAACATCGATGAACAGAGAACGATACCATGCCGCGAGCCCCGCATTCGATTGGTCGAAGGTGGCAGGTCCATCCGTTGTCCTCGATTTGAGACTTGAGCCCATTGTATCGGCTGGTCTTGTAGGCTCGTGCGTCAAGGATGTTTTCCTCGACCGGGCACGTGAGTTCGATCAGTATACACTTCTTGGTAGACAATGACCAGACAACAATATCGGGGCGGAGGTCAGTGACACAGATGTGGACAGGAAAGGCTTGCTCAGAACCGGTGTATTGGGTTTGAACCTGCCAATCGTTTGCGGTGTCGAGCAGAGATGGACGATGAAATGACTGCCCCTTAGGCTTCTGCTCGCCCTCTTTCACAAACATAGACTTTGATTCATTTTGGCCTATAGGGGAGCGTTTGTTATGGCTCTCGATGTGTTTTTTAAGGGGAGCTTCAATAGTGCAGAGCACAGAGTCGTGACGCCAGGTATAACGGCCTTGTTTGAGGGCAACATGGCAACCGGAGAGGATGTGACATAAATGTGCTTGACCAGAACAGAGAGCACACTTGTTGTTGGGAAGGATTCCCCACAGACTTCTAAGGTCGGGGGTAATAACCGAGTTTGTGCTTGCGTTGATGACCCAAGAGATTAAACGGGGATTACGGGTTCCGATGAGGCGAGTCCAGGAGAGGTCAAAGGGGCATGCGTCTTCAAAACGAAGAAAGCACCCTTGCATGGCTTTGTCCATATCATGCACTGTGGTTGTCTCAAGTATTGTCTCAGCGGCTAATTCTAAAATCCTGTCTTTGCGGTCTGTGATGGAATGTTCTTTTGGGTAGCGAGCATGGCCAAGTCCGAGATGATCGGATTGGCCTCGATGTTTGAATTCAAAATCAACTTGTGCCTCAAGCTTTTCGAGCACAGGCTCTGGTTTCCAGATAGTTCGAAACGTTTCGTGTTTCGTCAGGTTCATCGCACAGATGGACGAGAGGTGTTTATCTGGGCAGTACTTCAGCATTTGAGCACGGTTGATTTGAAGTCGCTGGTAAAAAGAGACGATGGACTGGAGCTGTAGACCGAATTTCGAGCGTGGGCGGTAAAGGCAAGAGACCAGAGCTCTTTTGTAGATATTGGCCCATTTTTTGAGGAAGCGGGTCGCAATATTTTCAAGGGTTTTGGCGAAAGATAAGCAGAGGTCATAAATGAGAAATGGCCAGGCAAGTGACTGGACAGCATAGTGTTGGTAGAGCCAGAGTTTCATAAAACCATTGATCGAGCAGCTGCGGTCATCGGCTTTAGTCCAATATTTGAAAGCAAGGCTTTTGCATTTGGGCGGTTTCGCGGCCATTGTTATGGTCCATGTCAGAAATTTGTCTATCATGTTGATGGACGATTGACAGTGTTTCGTGGATCGGCTGTGTAGTTTGAGGTCGTCAGCATAGGCAGCTTCGTGCACGATTATTTCATCCGTTGAGTTTTTGTGTTTGAAGTGGTATCCGTTGTTTTTGGTCAAGGATGATAGGAGGTCAAGTAGTAAATTGAAAACTATATTGAAAAGGAGAGGAGAGATGCAGCATCCTTGAAAGACGCCCACAGCAAAAACAAAGGGTTCTGACGACCATTCTTTCCCTTCGATTGTGGCTACCAAGAGTTCGTAATCTTCTTGCGTGCAAACATAGGGGGCACGTGGTACCACCAGAGAGCAAACTGGATCAAGTTGTGATTTGCGCTTCCAAAAGCGTTTTTTAGGTCAATCCATGCTATGACCAGTTGGCGATAGTGATCTTTTGCATTTCTGATGGTAGCCTTTGTTGCAGCAATGTGTTCGGGGCATCCTGCAACGTTACTGAGGAAACCTTTTTGTTTCGCTCTGTCAAAGTATTTGTTATCCAGTAAAAAACTCTCCAGTCGTTTTGACCACAGAGAGAAAAATACCTTACCCGAGCAGTTTGTCAGAGCAATCGGACGATAGTTTGAGGCCTGAAGTGGATCGCCGTCTTTATGAAGGAGGGAGATAGCAGCGTGGGCCCAGCTGTTAGCAACATCAGTTGTCCAACACTTGACAATGAGTTTGTGTAAGAAAAATAAAGCGGTGGGAAGTCTCTTGTAAACAAGGTAGCTAATACCATCTCTGCCAGGGGCTGCACCATTACGCTTAGCAAGCACAGATCTTTTGGTTTCCAAGAAGGACGGTGGTTTGAGGTCAAAGGGGACAGTTGGTAGAGGTGGGCGAATCATCTCAGGTAAGGGCACGTAGGTTTGTTCACGATTAGCGTCTTTGTATAGGTTGGGAAAGTAGGAATCGCAGT
>WBZZ01000603.1:42500-45000 GCA_019918135.1 Paulinella micropora
AATGGTGAGTTGCTGGCTGCGATGCTTGTTGCCACGGGGTTGCGCAATCTCAGTGGGTTTTCGCAACCACGGGGGGACAAATATTGGTGGTCTAGGCAGGAAAATGTAGGTGGACGAAGGCATCTACTGGATTACATCTGCGTCTCTTCCGAGCTGGCGGAGGAGGCAAGCTTCGGCGTCGACGAGGTAGACCTTGATACCGACCACAAAGCTGTGTGGGCGGAACTGGTCTGGGGGGGACAGCCACCCCCCAAAAAGCAGGTAAAGAGGTACAAAGCATTCAAGGCAGAGCGCTTGATAGGCAGGGTAGTTGAGGGTAAGGAGAGTGAGCTGTCTAAGCTTAGGTTGAAGTACGACGAGACCTTTGCAGCTGGTATATCGGGGCTGTTGCCAGATGGCCTCCCAGATCTATCAGCAGTGGAGGACCCGGATGAGCTTCAGCAGGAGGTAGATAGGGTCGCTAGCTTAGTGGTCCGAGCTTTCACGGGCGCAGCCGTGAAGGTCTTGGGAGTTCGGGTGATTAGGCCAGGGTTTACTAATGCATGGTTTGATGAGAGTCTTAGGGAAGCGATTGCGCGACGGAGAGAGGCATACGGCCTCTGGCGAAGGAATGAGGCCAACCGAGAGGCCTGGCAAAGATATAAAGAAGCGAGGAAGGCGGTCAGAAGGTTATGCAAGGAGAAGAAGGAGCAAGCGTGGAAGCGGGTCCAGAATGACACCGCTGCCAACTTCAGGAGCGCTACCATGGCCACGTACTGGAAGCTGTCAAAGCGTTTGGGCGGGGTTCGGCGGTCGAACGCTTCTGCTCCTGTTCGGAAGCCCGATGGCACTCTGGCATGCACACTCCGGGAAAAACTACAAGAATGGGAAGAATACCGCCGACGTATGGTGGTCCCCAAAGAAAACCAGTTTTTGGAGGATGCATGTGTAGAGGAAGTCGGTTCTGATGAGGAAGCAGCGCGGATTGAGCCCGAGCGGAAGGCCCGCGAAACCTTCCAGTATAACGACAACCTGCGCGACCAATTCGAGGCCATGGCGCAAGCCGAGGAGATCCGGACTGAGACGGGCCCGCTGGACTATGATTACACCGAGAAGGAAGTGGAGCTCTGCCAGGAAAATCTCCAGAATCACAAAGCGTGCTCACCGGATAAGATCAAGAACGAGATGCTCAAGTACGGAGGCACGCGGATTGTGAGCTTTCTGGTGCGCTTCTTCAACTGGTTGAAATCGTGCGAATACACCCCCAGCGACTGGGGCAAAGCGATTATCGTCAACATCCCAAAAGGAGGCGACCCAACCGATCCGGAACATTGGAGAGACATCGCGATTCTGAGCTGTCTGGGTAAGATGTATCTGTCCCTTATGGCGGCGAGGCTTACGGCTTTCATCGATCAGCCGGGCAGGCTTCGCCCAGAGCAGGGTGGGTTCCGGCCACAACGTAGTACGGGGGACCAGATTTTTGTCCTTAAGGAGCGTCTGCGCCTTAGACAACAAGCTGGCCTCCGTTCTTTCGTTTTGTTCGTGGATCTGAGAAAGGCATTCCCTACGGTTTGGCGGGCCGGGTTGTTTCAGAGGCTAACCCAGATGGGGGTACAGGGCAAGTTCTATCGCATTCTGCGGCGTTTTTACCGAAGAACGTCATCGCGAGTGCTAGTCGATGGCGAACTCACTGGTGAAGTGCTGGAAGAGATGGGAGTTCAGCAAGGGTCGCCGTTGTCACCGTCGCTGTTCAACGTCTTCATGGATGAGCTAACGGTCCGAATCGCGAAAGAGTTGGAGATCGAGGACCTCAACCGCATCGAAGACATACGGACCCTGCTTTACGCCGACGACGTTGCGGTAATTGCGCATAGTGTCACGGAGCTTCAACAGATTGTAAATGTCGTGGCGACATTCGTGGAGGACTATCGGCTTGAAATCAACCTGAAACCGGGCAAGACGGAAGTCATGCCGATATACGGGCACGCCAAGTCAAAAAAGTCGCCCCCATGCGTGAGGTTCCGGGGCAAGGTTCTCAACGTCACCGACCACTACAAATACCTGGGAGTTCTGCTCACGGACACCCTCTCCGATAAACCGCAAGCGAAGCGGGCGGCGGAAATCACTGTAGCGGGAACGGCTGCCTGCTACCCCCTCTGGATTGCCCATGAAGTTCCAGTGCGTCTTCGGCTGATGAATTGGCAGCAAATGGTTGGCGCAAAGTTGCTTTACGCATCGGCTTTTTGGGATCTGCCGGGCGCCAACAAGCTGAGTAAGCTGGAGGGCGCGTTGGTAGCGCCCCTGCGGGTCATCTTGGGTGTTGGTACGCGCACAAGCGGCTGCATCACCAGGGGTTTAGGCCGCACGCCGAGTTTTAGCATCCTTGCCAAGGCGGCCCGGCTTCGGTTCCTAGGGCGCATCGAGTTACTGGGCAACACAGCGCTAACACGCAGGCTTTACAACACGGGTCGGTGCAAATGGAAGGAAGATACGGAAAATGTGATCTTAGCAGATCACAGGC
>WBZZ01000603.1:50000-57500 GCA_019918135.1 Paulinella micropora
GTCAATTCTTCGTACTCCCCTCACGGGTGAGACGATGGAGGCGCATGTGCAGAAATGCATCAGCCATTGACAGAGAAGCACTATTATTATTATTATTATTATTATTATTATTATTATTATTATTATTATTATTATCATTATTACAATTATAATTATAACTATAATAATAATAATGATAATAATAATAGACTTATCAGTCAATTGGCCTTTGATCCTGTCGGACATGTGCCTCCATTGGTAGCACGGGACCGTTCGGTGACGCGGCTCCGCTCCAAAGACTCGACTGGCAGTGCAATGTGCAAATGAGCGTGCTGTGCATGTGCAAGTGGGTGCAAGGAGTGAGAGGAGTTATCTGCCGAGAAGAAGTCCGCGACGCTGCGCTGACCTCCACCTACAACAGATCTAGCCAGACACTCTACCTGACTAGGCCTTCCCCTCCTTCTACCCACCTCCTGAACGACAGTGAGGTCGATCACCTCCTCCTCCTCCTCCGCCCCCTCTGCCTCCCTGGTCTGCGCCTCCAACTCCTCCCACTCCTTCCAGATGGTGGCAACAAACCTTCCAAACTCCTCCTCCACCTCTTCTGGGACAGGGATAAACAAAACGCCGAGCATCGCCGCCATCTTTTCATCCTCCCCCTTCAGCCATTCCTCTTTGAAGAGCCTCATCTCCTCCTCTGCCTCCCGCAGTTCCCTGTGATAAAGCCCTCCTCGATTCAGCATGAGGGGCTGCCGGGCTTGCGCCTCATCGATAAACTTAAACAGTGCCTCACGAGAGCTCGCAAACGTTGGGCAATGCAGCAGGAAGTGACGTAACGACTCGTTAACCTCAGTGCCACACAAGGCGAAACAGCTTGAGCAGTCCGGCGAGCATGAGCCAAATTTGGATCGGTAGAGGCCAAGGCGATTGTTGCAGCTCAACAATCGCCTTCTGATAAGGTTGTGACTTCCCCCCTCCAGCGCCCGCCAACGTGGGAAAGCAGAGCGGGAAGACATCTGGCTAAGCAGCACCCTAAGCCCATCAGAGGGCTTAGCCTGCCGCTCCCAGCCAGCTACTTCCTGCCGGACAGACCATTGCTTTACCACCTCGTTCCAGTTCGCCAGAGCGGCCCGCCAGTCCTTATCATCTACCGTGCCATCTTCGTTCACGACCCGCTTGAGCGCATCCAAGCCCTCCCGCAGCCTGTGATCTGCTAAGATCAAATTTTCCGTATCTTCATTCCATTTGCACCGACCCGTGTTGTAAAGCCTGCGTGTTAGCGCTGTGTTGCCCAGTAACTCGATGCGCCCTAGGAACCGAAGCCGGGCCGCCTTGGCAAGGATGCTAAAACTCGGCGTGCGGCCTAAACCCCTGGTGATGCAGCCGCTTGTGCGCGTACCAACACCCAAGATGACCCGCAGGGGCGCTACCAACGCGCCCTCCAGCTTACTCAGCTTGTTGGCGCCCGGCAGATCCCAAAAAGCCGATGCGTAAAGCAACTTTGCGCCAACCATTTGCTGCCAATTCATCAGCCGAAGACGCACTGGAACTTCATGGGCAATCCAGAGGGGGTAGCAGGCAGCCGTTCCCGCTACAGTGATTTCCGCCGCCCGCTTCGCTTGCGGTTTATCGGAGAGGGTGTCCGTGAGCAGAACTCCCAGGTATTTGTAGTGGTCGGTGACGTTGAGAACCTTGCCCCGGAACCTCACGCATGGGGGCGACTTTTTTGACTTGGCGTGCCCGTATATCGGCATGACTTCCGTCTTGCCCGGTTTCAGGTTGATTTCAAGCCGATAGTCCTCCACGAATGTCGCCACGACATTTACAATCTGTTGAAGCTCCGTGACACTATGCGCAATTACCGCAACGTCGTCGGCGTAAAGCAGGGTCCGTATGTCTTCGATGCGGTTGAGGTCCTCGATCTCCAACTCTTTCGCGATTCGGACCGTTAGCTCATCCATGAAGACGTTGAACAGCGACGGTGACAACGGCGACCCTTGCTGAACTCCCATCTCTTCCAGCACTTCACCAGTGAGTTCGCCATCGACTAGCACTCGCGATGACGTTCTTCGGTAAAAACGCCGCAGAATGCGATAGAACTTGCCCTGTACCCCCATCTGGGTTAGCCTCTGAAACAACCCGGCCCGCCAAACCGTAGGGAATGCCTTTCTCAGATCCACGAACAAAACGAAAGAACGGAGGCCAGCTTGTTGTCTAAGGCGCAGACGCTCCTTAAGGACAAAAATCTGGTCCCCCGTACTACGTTTTGGCCGGAACCCACCCTGCTCTGGGCGAAGCCTGCCCGGCTGATCGATGAAAGCCGTAAGCCTCGCCGCCATAAGGGACAGATACATCTTACCCAGACAGCTCAGAATCGCGATGTCTCTCCAATGTTCCGGATCGGTTGGGTCGCCTCCTTTTGGGATGTTGACGATAATCGCTTTGCCCCAGTCGCTGGGGGTGTATTCGCACGATTTCAACCAGTTGAAGAAGCGCACCAGAAAGCTCACAATCCGCGTGCCTCCGTACTTGAGCATCTCGTTCTTGATCTTATCCGGTGAGCACGCTTTGTGATTCTGGAGATTTTCCTGGCAGAGCTCCACTTCCTTCTCGGTGTAATCATAGTCCAGCGGGCCCGTCTCAGTCCGGATCTCCTCGGCTTGCGCCATGGCCTCGAATTGGTCCCGCAGGTTGTCGTTATACTGGAAGGTTTCGCGGGCCTTCCGCTCGGGCTCAATCCGCGCTGCTTCCTCATCAGAACCGACTTCCTCCACACATGCATCCTCCAAAAACTGGTTTTCTTTGGGGACCACCATACGTCGGCGGTATTCTTCCCATTCTTGTAGTTTTTCCCGGAGTGTGCATGCCAGAGTGCCATCGGGCTTCCGAACAGGAGCAGAAGCGTTCGACCGCCGAACCCCGCCCAAACGCTTTGACAGCTTCCAGTACGTGGCCATGGTAGCGCTCCTGAAGTTGGCAGCGGTGTCATTCTGGACCCGCTTCCACGCTTGCTCCTTCTTCTCCTTGCATAACCTTCTGACCGCCTTCCTCGCTTCTTTATATCTTTGCCAGGCCTCTCGGTTGGCCTCATTCCTTCGCCAGAGGCCGTATGCCTCTCTCCGTCGCGCAATCGCTTCCCTAAGACTCTCATCAAACCATGCATTAGTAAACCCTGGCCTAATCACCCGAACTCCCAAGACCTTCACGGCTGCGCCCGTGAAAGCTCGGACCACTAAGCTAGCGACCCTATCTACCTCCTGCTGAAGCTCATCCGGGTCCTCCACTGCTGATAGATCTGGGAGGCCATCTGGCAACAGCCCCGATATACCAGCTGCAAAGGTCTCGTCGTACTTCAACCTAAGCTTAGACAGCTCACTCTCCTTACCCTCAACTACCCTGCCTATCAAGCGCTCTGCCTTGAATGCTTTGTACCTCTTTACCTGCTTTTTGGGGGGTGGCTGTCCCCCCCAGACCAGTTCCGCCCACACAGCTTTGTGGTCGGTATCAAGGTCTACCTCGTCGACGCCGAAGCTTGCCTCCTCCGCCAGCTCGGAAGAGACGCAGATGTAATCCAGTAGATGCCTTCGTCCACCTACATTTTCCTGCCTAGACCACCAATATTTGTCCCCCCGTGGTTGCGAAAACCCACTGAGATTGCGCAACCCCGTGGCAACAAGCATCGCAGCCAGCAACTCACCATTCTCACTCCTAACCCCTCTACCCCTCCCATCTATCTCGCCAAAGAGGCCCACCACTCCCTCCTCCCGCGCTATTCTGGCGGGCCCCAGCTTAGCATTAGCATCACCAACCGTAACCACATGACCTTTGGTGGCGAAGTAGGAGACGGCCGCCTGCCACGCCTCATAGGCTGCAATAGATTCCTCTCGTTGATTTTCTTGGGGGAAGTAGCCGTTGCCGACGAACACATCCGAGGCCGTCGCGCTCCCAGACGACAGCCTCACCCACAATTGCTGTGGGTGTGGAACAGGCGCCTGTACAATGGTAGCGCACGGTGCCAGATAGTTGGCCACCAACGTCAAGACTCCCCCCAAGAGACGCGAGCCCGCACCAGTTGCAGCCGCTTTGCCGAGGACTGCGAAGCCGTCGACTTGGAGCTTCTCCACCTTCTGCGACGATAGGTTGTGCTCCTGGACTCCGACGATCACCCAGCCTCGCTCCTTGTAGTGCTCCGGCCATTCCCCAAAGCCTGGGCTATCCGCACCCACTTTGCCTTGCCAATTATGTGAGGCCACCCTCAGTGGGAAGCCTTTCACAAATTGGGAAGAACAAAGCTGATGCCGATGCCTGCGCTTCGGTTGAGCCCGCCTGGAGCCCTCCGCCACCCTCCACGGCCCATCCTGCACCCTCCGCCCCAGCTCCTCCAGCTCCCGCATCCCGCCCCACTCCGCCAAGGGAGATTCACCGCTTGAGGCTTCGCCCTGGGGCTCGTCGACTTCCACGTCGAGCACCCAGTAGCCAAATCCCTGCTTGCGAAGCTCCCTCTGCATCTCTACATACTGGGCACCTCCCCGTGCAGCCCGCTGCTTCTCTCTTTCCCGGAAAGTCCTACCCGTCGCAACGTGAACCTTTCCCGTGAAGAACTTACGCTCCCGCAGCAGCCGCACCATCTTCTCCGCCTCCTCACAAGACGCACATTTAATCCGCAAATGTCGCCCACTACCTCTGCCCGCGAATTCCACCTCGACTTCCCCGAGACCGAGAATCCGGAGCTCTCGCGCCATGACCACTGTCTGAGAGACATGCGATAGCCCCCATACTATGCAACCATCTCTTATCCAGCTCATTTCGTACCTTCCTCCGCCACCTCCTCGGTGGCGGTACCGCTTGCCACACGCCGTGACCAGACCTTTCCGGACGTGACTTCTCTTCCGAGGTTGGGGAGGGTGATCGAGATGCAGCAGGATTGCTGGCTCTACGTGATTCAGGTTGCCCGTCAGGTACGCGAGCACTCGACCACCCCACCCCGGCCGAGTAGCCATCACCACCCGCAGGCGCACTCCCACGGGGAACGTCTAAACCTGAAGGATTACCGCCTTGACCCATAGGGCCAGCACTAGCGGCCGCGCTCTTCGCATAAGAACCTGACATAAGTGGTATGGGACCCCGGTGCCGCATTGATCGAGTTGTAAACTCGATAAATGAGGACCCAGGTGGGGTTATTTAAAGCTCAACCCTTAAAAAGCATACGTGTACGTATGTATAGGAATACACACAAACACTCACCTGCATCCGTAACCAGGCACGAGGCAGGACCCGCTGTGCATCATCGAGGTAGGTGTCGTGGCAAACCACCCTGCGTCCGATAAACGCTGCAAGTGAGTCATCTACCGAGAGCACAGAGTGACAGGCCCGTGCACGTGTACCCACCACCCCATAAGCCTCCGCCAGAGCAACCCCATGGCATCCGCAGGATGAGCACGAAGAGTGCTGAGAGAGAGGGTGAGCCAGGAGCCCCGCTCCGGTCCGTCGTTACTTTGGTCATTTAGTCGTTTCAAGGCTTGTGGTAAGGTGTAGGGCCTCTCGCCTTCGTACAAACTCCGACCGACAGTAGTTTGGTTGACCATCCTTCGCGGTGACCCTCTGAACACAACCCCCTCCCCCAGTGCCCACCCCTTGTGATTCCAGAGGCCACCCCGAGCCAAGAGCCATGAGTATGATGAGCAACTCACATGAGTTACTCTCAGTAATTGGGACCCGTCTCATAAATCAATGGAACGCTTATCGTGCGCCCCTCATAGGCTCAGCCCGCCCATGTGAAAGCTAGGCCTCGCCCAAAGCAAAGCAAAGCAAAGCAACAACAACAAAAAAAAAAAAAAAAAAAAAAAAAAAAAAAAAAAAAAAAAAAAAGAAAAGAGAGAGAGAGAGAGAGAGAGAGAGAGAGAGAGAGAGAGAGAGAGAGAGAGAGAGAGCGAGCGAGAGCGAGGCCGCCGTGGCTCGCCCGCAATCCAGCTGGGTGCACCTCGTCACAACCACTCATCGGCGTGAGCTCATAGCTGTGTGCGACATAGGTACAAGAGCAAGAGGAGAAACAGTGTGCCAGCGTGGATGTGTGGGTGAGGCAGTGCGGTGAGGCAAAGCAGCGATGCCAGTCGAATCCCTGGAGACGGAACCTAGCATCAAAAACATCGTATAAGTCTACCCCAGGCCTCCATCCACCGAGTGGTGAGCTCGATAAAAGAAGACCCGAGTGGGGTTATTTAAAGCTCAACCCTTAAAAAAGCATAAACATGTACGCCGCCAGGAACCCAACAACAATAACATAGCAGCCAGGAACCCAACAACAATAACATAGCAGCCAGGAACCCAACAACAAATAACATAGCTTCCGTAACCAGCCTTCAGGAACCCGCCTCAGTTACCCGCCCCCGTAACCAGGTCAGAGACGTGACGTACTATGCATCATTGAGGTGTCGTGGCAAGCCACCCTGCGTCCGATAGAAAGCTACAAAAGAGTCATCTACCGAGAACACTAAGTGACAGGCCCGGTCACATGCACCCAACACGTCCCGACCCTCCGCCAGAGCATCCCCATGGCATCCGCAAAGTGAGCACGAGGGGTTCTGGGAGAGAGGGTGAGTCAGGAGCCCCGCGTCCAGGCAGTCGCTACTGTGGCAGTTGAGTGATTTCAAGGCTTGTGGAAATGTGTGGAGCCTGTCGCCTTCATTCCCACTCATACCGACAGTAGTTTAGTTAACCAACCTGTCCAGTGACCCACTGAGCCCAACCCCCTCCCTCAGATAACCCCCACCCCCCGCACCCCGAGTGATACCAGAGGCCACCCCGAGCCAAGAGCCGTGAGCGTGGTGAGAGAGCTTCTCTCAGTAAAAGTTTCCGTCTCATGAATCAGTGGAGCACTGATTATGTACCCCTCATAACAAGCTGCCAACGGCCCCAACCCCGCCGTGTGGCGGTGACACCCAACCATGTATTGGTGCCCCCCAAGATAATAATAATAATAATAATAATAATAATAATAATAATAATAATAATAATAATAATAATAATAATAATAACTATAATAATAATAATAATAATAATAATAATAATAATAATAATAATAGTGTATCTCCTGCCAATTGCTGAGCCAAAAGGCCATGTGCATCCAGTCCTCCATTCCATAAGGAAAGTCTCCACACCAATCGGTGGAATAAAGGAAGTGACGGCATAGAACATTACTCTAGGAGCTTTATACCAATCAGCCCATGGAAAGGACCGATGGCCTATGTACTCCCTAATAATAATAATAATAATAATAATAATAATAATAATAATAATAGTGCTTCTCTGTCAATGGCTGATGCATTTCTGCACATGCGCCTCCATCGTCTCACCCGTGAGGGGAGTACGAAGAATTGACGATAAGCTCTAATGACACCCCCGCAAGGGCAGTTCCAACACTTCCAGACGGACCGGTATGTTCAATGAAAATACTGGTCCAGACGGAGCGGTATGTTCAATGAAAATACTGGTGGCACCGACGGGAATCGAACTGGCGACAGG
>WBZZ01000603.1:77500-107500 GCA_019918135.1 Paulinella micropora
CTTCCTCCAACCTAATCCCCGCCCTCCTCTCCTTTCTTTCTCTGCCATAAATACGAAAAAAAAACATTTAAATCGTGGCTACCCCAGTTTTTTGCAACCAGAATTAATTTAAAAAAAGGAAATCGAACCTTCATTGTTTTCTTCTCTGTCGGGCACCGAGAAAAATACAATATTAAAAAAGAAAAACAAAAAAAAAGAGAGAAAGGCGAAATCTCTATTTTTTTCTTCTTTTTTTTTCTATGGACACTTACACTCTCGCTTCCGGGCTGCTGTGGCCGGCGTTGCTGGCGCTGGCGGCCGCCGACTGCCCGTACGTGTGGCGCGCGCCCGTGCCGACGGACCTGCTGCTAGAGCTGGTCGTGCCAGCGGGCGGCGCCGTCTGGACGCTGCCGGCCGGCGCCGCGGCCGTCCGCCGCCGCCGACAATTAGCGCAAACGGAAGCTTTCACTGTGTACTGGGGCGACAACACGGCCGTGCAGACGTGCTCGTCTGCCGCGCCGTGCACGCACACGTTTGCGAGCGCCGGCGTGTTCACTACCATCATCCAGGGCCCTGTCGTGTGCTGGGCCATGACCCCGGCGTGGCGCGACCAGCAGTACAGCAACGTCGCGCTGCGCAGCGTCATGCAGTGGGGCGGGCTGGAGCTTGACCCTGCTAGCGGCTACCACTTCTACGGCGAGACTCAGCTGCAGTCGCTGCCCCCGCTGTCGGGCATTGACACGTCGCGGATCACGAGCTTCGAGTTCAGCTTCTCCGGGCTGCCGTCGACGTGCGTCGACGTGTCGGCCCTTGACCCACGTTCGGCGCTGGTGCTGACGGGCGCCTTCGCCAACTCGCCGTGCCTGACGTTTGCCAACGTCAGCGCCTGGGACATGTCGCAAGCGCGGGACGTGTCGTTGATGTTCGCCGGCACAACCGTCGTGACAATCGTGGGCTTAGAAAACTGGAACGTGTCGCGCGTCGTGAACGCGACGGGCCTGTTCGTGAACGCCACCGCGCTGCAGGCGGACCTGTCGAATTGGCAGCTCGACAGCCTGCAGGACGCCGCCGGCATGCTGGATGGCGCACCGCAGCTCAAACAGAACCTGAGTAGCTGGACCGTGGCTTGGACGCAGCAGACGTGCCTGGTGCAGTCGGCGCAGCTCGAGAACTGGCAGGCCCCAGTGGCGTGCCAGCAGTGGCTGCCGTCCGTGACGCCGTCCGTGTCAATCACATCGACGCGGACGTCGTCCGTGTCCAGATCACCAAGCGCGACGCCTACCGTGTCAGCGTCAGTTGCCCCAGTTAGCAGCGCGGTCTTCATCGTGAGCGCGGCGGTGGGCGGGTCGACGGCGTACACGCTGCCGTTCCTGCCTGACGCGAATGCGCCCGGGCGCTTGGCCAGCACCTTTCCCTATACGGTCAACTGGGGGGACGGCACGGCGGCGGGCACATGCGACAACGCTGCGCCGTGCAGCCACTCGTACGCGACGGCCGGCAACTACACGGTGACGCTCACGAGCACCGCCATCGTCGGCTTCACCACGCGCGATTCGCTGGTGTTCACGGCCAACTGTGCGGACCGCACCTTTGCGAGCGGGGCGCCCTGGTACGACAGAGAAGGACCAGAATTCGATTGTGCCTGGTATGTAGTCTATGACGGCTGTCCTACGGCCGCAGGCTATGCTAATGAAGGGATGACTGCTATCGAGGCCTGCTGTACCTGCGGCGGGGGCATCATGGAGAGAGATCCTGCGATGCCCGTGCTGACCTCGATCCACAGCTGGGGCCCTGTTCGTTTGCACACGACGTCGGGCTACCACTTTGCTGGATCGGTGTTCACGTCCGCCCCGCCGCCCTTGCCTGCCTCGAGCGGACTTCGCTCACTTGTGCACTGGCTGGACGGGCTGCACTCGCTGGGCGCCGCGGCGTTGGACGTGAGCGCGCTCGACACCTCGGCCGTCACCAACCTCACGGATCTCGCGTCGGGCGCCCCGCAGCTGGTGCTGGTCGGGCTCGGCAGCTGGAACACGTCGGCGGTCGTGGACGCGACGCGCGCTTTCAAGAGCAACACGGGCTCCCTGGCAGGGGTGGAGCTGTGGAACGTCAGCGCGCTGGAGTACGCCGCGGACATGTTTAAGAGCGCACAGTCCTTTGACGAGGACCTGTCGGGCTGGCACCCCCGCCGGCTGCGCACTTTCACCGGCCTCTTCTCGCAGGCGACCGCGTTCCGCGGTCGTGGGCTAGGGGCCTGGTCATCGGCGAACCTGGCCAACAATTCGGTGCCGTGCGGCTCAGCCTTTGATGGACGCGCTGCACGCTGCCGCTTTGCGCCAGGCCTGCCTGGTGCTATAACGCTTCAATTTTTGAAGCACAGGTCTACGCCAAACGGACTTATTACAAGCAGCTCTACGTACTGCCCACTACAGACAATAATCCCCTGCGAGTTAATTACGGCGACGGCCGGGGGTGGATCAGCTGCAACCAGGTCACGGCATCCACGGCAGTACCCAATATTTGCCGTCCCGCCAGCAACGCCAAATTCGCCGCCGATGGCTTTTACACCGTGCTCATCGAGGGGCGGCTGGACGGGTTTCTCACCATGGTAGCTCGCGATTACGATTACGAACACAGCATCAAGTTCCAAGCCATTTATGCCTGGGGTAACGTCTCGCTCGCGAGCCCCCCGGCTTACACGCGCGATGGGACCCTGCTCAGTGGTTGGTTGTCCGTTGCCATGGGACCTTTGTTTCCCAACCTGTCGGATGCGCTGACCGACTTGTTTTATCTAGCGCCGACCGCCGGCACGCGCGCGCTCGAGCGAGTCACCAGGGCCGACTGGTTGCTCTACAACGCTGGGAAGCTGGTCGGCGACCTCAGCGACTGGCGCGTGCCCTTCAACGGCAGTGCGACATATGCCTTTGCGAACGCGAAAAAGTTCAACCAGAACATCAGTGCGTGGCCTATGAGTGGCATTACTAACACTTCTTTCATGTTCGCAGGCGCCGCAGAATTCAATCAGCCGCTCGACCCGTGGGGCGTCTCCAGTACTGATATGCAATTCATGTTTGACGGCGCTGTCAAATTCAATCAGCCCTTGTCTAGCTGGAACCAACGGGGCACGCTAGTAACCATTCGGGGCATGTTGAACGGGGCCGTAGCCTTCAACCAGCCGCTCGGCACTTGGAACATGTCGGCCCTCGTCACCAACTTTGCGCCCGCGGGGGATGCGTCTCCCTTCCGGGGCTGCTGCCGCTTCATGCAAAATCTGAGTGCCTGGCCCCGCCCCACTACGTTAGCTGGCTGCCAGGGCGTCGCGAGCGAATCGCGCCTAACGTACGCAATGCTGCCAGCCGCTTGCCGCGCCTTCCCGCCCGAAAATTATCCCTGGTGGAATTATATTCAGTCTTTCGCTGTCCTGGATAACAGCGCGGTCTTCGTGGTGAGCGCGGCGGTGGGCGGCTCGTACGAGCTATACAAGCGGAAGCTCAGAGACCTCGACAAGTTGAAATTGATACCGCAAGCATTCACATGCTTTGATGGTTTTTATACCCGTAAAGCTCCTTTGCAATACGCAAGACTCATTGACATGCTGGTGGAGCTAGGCAAAGATGATGAACCGGACACGGTCACGTATGAAAAGACGGGCCTAGATGATGTCTCGGAAGAGGACTTAGGCTTGGAGGAGGACAGAGAACCCCTCAAGCAACATAAGCAGATGTCTGATGAAGATTTTCAAGCGGCGGCGCGGAAAATATTGGAAGAAGGAGTAGGCACGGAGAAGGAGAAGGAGCTTTTAAAAGCCAAATTAGAAGCGAACAAGGAAATTTTTGACCCTCCACATGCAGATGGTGTCAAGCCTGAAGATTTCACTGCGGTTATTTACAAAATACCGGGTGCGGAGCCGTCACCGGCACCACGAAGGGCGAATTTGAGTATACATGAGGCGAAGATAGCGGAGGAGCTAGCAAGACAGCTGCTCAATGAGTACTTTATTGAGAGATCAACATCTCCAATAGTCTCACAACCGAGAATAGTGCCGAAGCCAGGAGGAGAATGGCGCCTGACAGTCAACTATGCTCGTGTTAACAAGGTGCTGGAGGAAGAGAGAAATCCTCTCCCGACATTAGAAGAAGGAAGGAGAGTACTGCGGAATGCAAAATTCTATTCGGTCATTGACCTTAAGAATGGCTTCTGGCAGATACCACTGGAGGAAAAGTACAGATGGCTGACGGCGTTTGTGGTGGGTATGGAAATATACCAATCGAAAGTGCTTCCGATGGGCCTCAAGCAAGCCCCAGGACTTTTCCAGAAGGCGATGCAGAAGATGTTGAGCAGTCAGTACGATGATTTGTCTGACGGAGGCTTTATGAGAAGGCGGGGACAGAAGGCGGGAGAATATGCATTTTGCTATATCGATGACATTATCGTATACTCTAACACAATGGAGGAGCATATCGATCATTTGTCCGATATATTCAGGCGCATCGGAGCTTTTGGCCTGAAGTGCAATCTAAAGAAGTATCAACTTGCCAAGACGAGTGTGACATACTTAGATTACGAGATCTCCCATAATCGAGTCTCGATATCCAAAGAGAAGAGGGAGGAGATTATGAATCGACCGATACCAAAGAACCGCACTGAATTGCACTCATTCCTTGCGATGGCGCAATACTATAGCCAGTTTATACCCGATTGGGGTGCAACACGGGCTAAGTTGGAGAGAATGATTGATTTTGGAGACTTTGAGAAGTGGGGCAAAGAGGCTTTGCAAGCGTTTCATGCGCTCAAAGATCTTATTTATAAAGACCCGAAAGACGGATGACTGGTGTTAACGATGCCCGACTTTACGAAACAATTCGTAGTCGATACAGACGCATCTAAGTTTGCGATTGGGGCTGTATTACAGCAAGAGGATGAAGAGAAGAAATTACGCCCAATCATGTTTATTAGTAGGAAGTTGTGTGAGGCGGAGAGAAATTATTGCACAAGGCAAAGAGAGGCGTTAGCGGTGGTGTGGGCCCTCAAGAGGCTCAAAGAGTATTTGTGGGGAGGACCTCAATTACTGTCAGAACTGATCATCATAACCTGTTATGGTTGATGAATCATGAACAGACTGGACTGCTGGCGTGGCGGCAAGCGTTCTTGTCTTGTTTCGATTTTACAATGGTCCATCTACCGGGAAAGCGAAATGTGGTCGCTGATAGCCTCTCTAGGCTAGAGTTTAACTCAGAAGTATCGGCGTTGGTGTCCACGGTGGAGATGGAAGACTTGTCCACTGACAAGATGTATGAGGTCAGCCACATTGAGGCGATGGAGATGGCGAGTGGAATCCGATATGACCGCACAGGTCTACAGTACAGTCCACAAGGCCCAGATCACGGGATATGTTGTGAGCTACATACCCAGGAGGACGCTGAGTGGTCCTATGAGGTATATGAGAATGCGAAGGCGAACATAAGAGAGGAAGAGGAGACGCAGGAAGTTTATGCGGAGCCTCCTCAAGAGCGGAGAAGTGACCTAGACGATGACCCGGAAAGAATCGGGATACAGCTAGAAGATGGTGCTATCCATATAGCCTCGCCTACCGCATGGAGGCAACAACAGGCTCAAGATCCGGAGTTTAAGGAACTCATACAGTTATATCAGAACCCGGATGAACTGAAGATGACGAACGCGATAAAAGATCAGATGAAGGAGATGGGATGGAGAGATGGTCTACTGTGGTACAAGGGCCTTCACGGTCGCTATGCGTCACAGCCGGACAAATGGACCCTTTGGGTATCGGAGAAGCTGAGACGATTTATATTTGTCGCAGCCCACAATTGCCCACGTTTGGCGCATCCGGGTCGACAACGAACTCACATGTTCGTAGCGAGGCGATTCTGGTGGAAGAAGATGAAGGAGGAGATAGATCAGGCGGTGGATGCATGCATCCCGTGCAAGATAAACAAAACACCACTGAAGGCAAATTTCGGCCTGATTGGCGAATTTCCTCTTCATGCGGGGATGTTTGAGTTTATGCGCATTGATCATGTGGGACCTTTCCCAGAATCGAAGGATTGCTACAAATACCTCCTCACGGCTATTGACAGAGCCGCCAACTATGTGTGGATCATCCCTGTCAAAGACGTTACCGGCAAGACGACGGCCGAGGCGCTGATGGATAGGATCATCTCACAGATCGGAGTACCAAGAAAGATATGTTCTGATCGAGGCTCGGACTTTAATAACGAGGTCATCGACAAACTATCTAAGTATTACGGGATAAAATGGCAATATGTTACTGCCTATAACCCGCGAGCAAATGGGAAAATCGAGCGGGTACACAGACCCCTCAAAGCCTCACTAAAGATGTATTGCACGAAGAAGGAGAATCAAAGAGGATGGGTCGAGGCAGCACCATCATTTGCGTTTGCAATGAACTGTCTACCCTCTACGGCGTTAGGAGGCTCGAAGAGCTCAATCAGGCCATATCAGTTAGTATATGGGCGTGAGCCTGATATCCCGACTTCGCTCCTTCACCCAAAAGACACTTGGGCGGATGCGGATGAGTTGTTTGTGATGAGACTTAGAGTGAAGATGGAGGCGGAACAAATAGTCAGGGCGCATAGAGAGGCGGAGCGCCGAAAGACTGACACTGAAGGGGTGCGACAAGCGCACTTGGATCAGATCAAATTCCAGGTCGGGGATATTGTACTGTTGTATCATCCTCAGGTCCCGAAAGGAGTCAGCTCTAAGCTGTTCACTCACTGGAAAGGACCTTATCAGATTATGGAACAGACGGGACCTCTGAACTACAAGATCAGGGGTAGAGGGAAGGTGCAAAGCGTGAATGTAAGAAGGCTGATTAAGTATGATCCCTTCTTATTGGAAGACGAATCAGTTGAGGAGGCGTTAAAACGGATTAAAGATGATTTCAAAGAAGTGCCGCCCATCCACAAGGAGGCTGGCATAGACCAAGACGATGCTTATCGGGCACCGATAGCTGAGAAGGAGGAGAGTGAGGTGGACAGTAAGGAGAAGACTGACCGCATAAGCGCGGTGGGGACTCAGGCCAAGTCTCCGCGAGAGCATAGTGGTAAGAAGGAGAAGATCACAGAGGCGCAGCTAAGGAGAGCGCGGAATGATCTTATGAACGACCAACCGAGGAAGGCGATGAGGTCGATGAGATCAAAGGACGTCCACCAGGAGGAGGAGGGGATGGACACTGACCCAAACGCGGGCAACGTTGACATTGTCCATGAGCGATGGAAGGAAGGCGATGCGATAGCAACCATCGCATGGGTGAAAAATGTTTTCTATCTGATGAGACCAGCGGAACAGCATGTCGCTGATGACACTCTCTCAGACTTATACTTGATGCGGGTCGTGGCGGTCCCACGACAGATGCGTGTCACACGGACACTCAAAATATCATCAGCCGCAAAGATAGTACAACCGATACTCCAGTTCTGGAGAAGTATGGACCCGGTTGAGGATCCAAAGGCAAGACATTATCTGCCAGTATACAAAGACGCAAAAAGTCTCGAGACATGGGATGATACAATTACACCCAGAGACAAGGATTACACTGCGTGGACCATTCAGACACTGCCAAGAGGAGTGCTTGATGTCCCTTTTGACTTATCGTTGGGCGGAATCCCTAATAAGATCTGGGACATTCTCGAACAGTCAAAGTTCGATCTGACTTTTGTTGGTGGTCCTCCACCAGGCAAAGAAATCCGCGCCAGACGACGAAGGCAGTAACAAGGAAACTATTTTTCTTTATGCGTCTCAAATAAACTGATTGATTGCCCACGGCGTATCATGATTTGATCATGCATCATCAGTTATCAATATGAATATTAAAAAGACTCAGTGATATAACTTGGCATTCGATCGCAACATACGAGTGTGAAAGGTCGATCGACGATGATACTACACCGTATACGGGGATCGCTAGTGTATTGAGCGATGGTGTTCCCGGGTATGACCCTTTCCAAGTCCTGGGATGATGTTCTCGAAAATGAAATGTTCTCTGAAACTTTCAATAAATTATTTTTTACGATAGATTTTATACTGTCGTACCTGAGCACGGTCAATCTTAACTTGTGTCGGTATATCGCAGGGTCGGGTATATACACCTCGACTTCGGATATAGCTATTAGGACTGGCCACCTAATACTATATCATAGGATATCCGCCTTATACAAGGGTATGTCATTAAAAAAGACAATGTACTTACGATCTCCCTGTGAATAATAATAATAATAATAATAATAATAATAATAATAATAATAATAATGTTACAATCCCCGAAGATAGCTCAATAAAAAGTCGGTAATACAACCAGACAGAAATCCCCAAAAGAGAATGATGTCTCGTTATATTAGCTCAGTGAAGCCGAAAAGAAAACGGCAACAGACCAAGGTTAAAATGGCATTAGGTCAAATCCGGCCAAACGATATTGAAAATAATGGGAAAAAACTAGGTGCACCTTACACCAGAAAAAGGGTACTTTTTACCGGCTATCCGGGGGGTGATGCCTACAGTACCCCTTCCCGTTTTTATGACGGAAATATGCAATATTTTCGTCATTTGCTGATTTCTTTTCTGCACAAACGCTACGGGGTGTCGCAACTAAGTGCATTAACCCACGGATAGACGGTGCAGTGGATATATAAAACGCATACGCCAGACACGAGTCAACTATAAATCTCCAGCCTCGTTTTTGTAAATAAAAACTCTCCTTCCACACTTGTTGTCCCCCCGTATCTTAATTCTGAGGCAGTATGTCAAGAACAAATAGTATTACTATTGCAATAAAAGCAGCGTTATAATTTTTCTCCTTCTCCAAAAACACTTCCGATCAGTAAATACATTTTCTTTTAATAACATACCCTTGTATTCAATCGGTTACCTTAATATAGTACTAGGGGGCCAGACCTAATAACTATATCCAAAGCCGGGGTGAGTGAGCCCGACCATGCGATATGCCGACACAAGTAGAGACTGACCGTGCTGGTATGACGATATTAAGTATATCCAAAGAAAAAAATTTAATATGTCTACTATGAGAACATTTTTTGAGAACATCACCCTGGATACTTGAAGCAGGGTCGTACCAGGAACACCATCGCTAAACTCACAAGCGATCCCCTTAAACGGTGTCGTATCCATTTGCCGATTGACCCTCGCACTCACATGTTGCGATAAAAATGCCAAGTAACAACAATGGTATAAAAACATTTTAATAAGACATGATCTGACATGGGCACTATGAGATTAATCCACATGCAGCTTTCAATGTCCGATGCGTGATAAAAGAAAAAAATATCACTTACTGCCTTCGTCGCCTTGCGCGAACCCCTTTGCCAGGTGGCGGGCCGCCAACAAAAGTCAGGTCAAACTTCGACTCCTCCAGAATGTCCCATATTTTGTTAGGGATGGCGCCCAAAGATAAGTCAAAAGGAATGTCAAGCACTCCTCTAGGCAGTGACTGAATAGTCCACGCAGTGTGGTCTTTGTCTCGAAGGGTAATAGTATCATCCCATGTCTCGAGATTTTTCGCGTCTTTGTACACCGGTAAATATTGTCTAGCTTTTGGATCCTCAACAGGGTCCATGCTTCTCCAAAAATGGAGTACCGGTTGTATCGTTTTTGCTGCTAAGAATCTCTTCGATGTCCGTGCTGCCCGTGTAGTCTGCGGGACCGCCACAGCTCGCATGAGATAAAGATCTGAGAGAGTGTCATCGGCAACATGAGATTCTGCCGGTCTCAACAGATAAAAAGCGTCTCGGACCCACTTGATGGCCGCAATCGCCTCTCCTTCCTTCCATCGCACATGTCGAATGTCCACATTACCCGCGTTCGGGTTAGTGTCCTTCTCCCCTCCTCCTCTATGGACATCCGTCGCTCGCGTCGACCTTGCCACCTTCCTCGGTTGGTCGAAGATGAGATCGTTTTGCGCTCTCCTCCTCTGCGCCTCCGTGAACTTCTCCTTCGTACCGCCGCGGACTATGGGGGCTTTAGACTGAGTCCCCGCCGCGCTTTTGCGGTTTGAGTCTTCCTTACTCTCCTTCTCGGTCTCCTCCTTCTCCGTGACAGGTGCCCGATAGGCATTCTCCTCCTCTAAGGTATCCTCCTTCTGTATAGGCGGTACCTCTTTGAAGTCCTCCTTCATCCGTTTCAAAGCCTCCTCAACGGATTCATCCTCAAGTAAGAAGGGGTCATATTTGATCAGCCTTCGAACATTCACAATCTGCATCTTCCCTCTACCCCTGATCTTATAATTCAGAGGTCCCATCTGTTCCATGATCTGGTATGGTCCTTTCCAGTGGGTAAACAGCTTAGAGCTAACCCCCTTAGGGACTTGAGGATGGTACAAGAGTACAATATCCCCAACCTGGAAACGGACTTGATCTAAGTGCGCTTGTCGCACTCCTTGTGCGTCAGTCTTTCTGCGCTCCGCCTCCCTGTGCGCCGCAACTATTTGTTCCGCCTCCATCTTCGCTCTTAGTCTCATCCCGAACAACTCATCCTCATCTGCCCAAGTGTCTTTTGGATGCAGAAGTGAGGTTGGGATATTAGGCTCTCGGCCGTAAACCAATTGATATGGCGAGACTGAGCTCCTGGCTCCTCCTAATGCCGATGAGGGTAGACAGTTCATTGCAAAGGCAAATGAAGGTGCTGCCTCCACCCAGGCTCTCTGATTCTCCTTCTTCATACAGTACATCTTAAGCGAGGCTTTGAGAGGTCTATGTACCCGCTCGATCTTGCCATTCGCTCTCGGGTTATAGGCAGTAACATATTGCCATTTCATCCCGTAGTACTTAGATAGTCTGTCGATGACTTCATTATTAAAGTCAGAACCTCGATCAGAACATATCTTTCTAGGCACTCCGATCTGCGAGACGATCCTATCGATCAGAGCCTCCGCAGTTGTCTTGCCTGTAGCGTCCTTAACAGGAACAACCCAGACATAATTGGTGGCTCGATGTATTGCGGTAAGAAGGTATCTGTACCCTTCTGCCGATTCGGGGAAAGGTCCCACATGATCGATGTGTAAAAATTCAAACATCCCGGCGTGTAACGGGAATGTACCGATCAGGCCAAAGTTCGCCTTCAGCGGTGTCTTTGTGGTTTTGCATGGGATGCATGCGTCCACTTCCCTGTCTATCTCCTCCTTCATCCCTTTCCACCAAAATCGCCTCGCTATGAACCAATGAGTTCTTTGTCGACCCGGATGTGCCAGTAAGGGGCAGTTATGGGCTGCGACATATATAAAGCGCCTCAACTTCTCTGGTACCCAGAGAGTCCATTTGTCAGGCTGTGATGCAAATTTGGCATGCTGGCCCTTGTACCACAATAGCCCATCTCTCCACGCCATCTCCTTCATCTTATCTTTGATCTGTGGAGTCTTTTTAAGCTCATTAGGGTTCTTGTATAACGTTATGAGCTCCTTGAACTCCGGATCCGTCGCCTGTTGCTGCCTCCACGCGGTAGGCAAGGCGATATGGATAGTACCGTCCTCCAACCTTACTCCTACCCTTTCCGGGTCTTCATCAAGCTCGCTTCGATTTTCCTGTAGAGGTTCAGTACAGACCTCAGTCGTCTCCTCCTCTTCTTTTATATTCGCCTTCGCGTTCTCGTATGCGTCATAAGACCACTCAGCGTCTTCGAGAACATGCGCCTCACAGCATATGCCATGCTCCGGGCCTTGAGGACTATATCGTAGACCCGTGCGGTCATAACGAACGCCTCTTGCCATCTGCATCGCCTCTATGTGGCTCACCTCGTATACCTTGTCCGTGGACAGGTCCATCATCTCCACGGATGATACGAGAGCCGACACCTCCGACTGAAACTCTAGCCTGGAAAGGCTATCAGCGACTACGTTTCGCTTTCCCGGTAAGTAGACCATCGTGAAATTGAAACATGACAAGAAAGCTTGCCACCGCGCCAAACGGCCGGTTTGTTCATGATTCATCAACCAAAGAAGGTTGTGATGATCGGTCCTAACCGTGAATAGAGGTCCTCCCCACAAGTATTCTCTGAGCCTCTTGAGAGCCCATACTACTGCCAACGCCTCCCTCTGTCGCGTGCAGTAATTTCGCTCCGCCGCACACAGCTTTCTACTAATAAACATGATCGGGCGCAACTTTTTCTCCTCATCTTCTTGTTGCAGCACCGCGCCAATCGCAAACTTAGATGCATCCGTGTCGACTACGAACGGTTTCGTAAAGTCGGGCATCATAAGTACTAATCCGCCGTCCTTGGGATCTTTATAAATGATATCTTTGAGCGTATTAAACGCCTGCAAAGCCTCCTCATCCCACTTCTCAAAGTCTCCAAAATCAATCATCTTCTCCAGCTTAGCCCGAGTTGCACCCCAATCGGGTATGAACTGGCTGTAGTACTGTGCCATCGCAAGAAAAGAGTGTAACTCCGTGCGATTCTTTGGCAACTGTCTACTCATGATCTCCTCCCTCTTTTCGCGCGATATCGAGACCCTATTATGAGAAATCTCGTAACCCAAATACGTCACACTTGTCCTGGCAAGCTGACATTTCTTTAGGTTGCATTTCAGGCCAAATGCTCCGATGCGCCTGAAGACATCTGACAAGTGATCGATATGCTCTTCCATTGTGTTAGAGTATACGATGATGTCATCGATGTAACAAAATGCATATTCTCCCGCCTTCTGTCCTCTCCTTCTCATAAAACCATCCTCCGACTGGTCGTCATATTGACCGCTCAACATCTTCTGCATCGCCTTCTGAAAGAGCCCCGTGGCCTGTTTGAGTCCCATTGGAAGCACCTTCCACTGGTATATTTCCACACCCACAACGAATGCAGTCAGCCATCTGGATTTCTCGTCCAGTGGTATCTGCCAGAAGCCGTTCTTAAGGTCAATGACCGAATAGAATTTAGCATTCCGCAGCACCCTTCTGCCTTCTTCTAAGGTCGGCAGAGGATTTCTCTCTTCCTCTAGCACCTTATTCACACGGGCATAATTGATCGTCAAGCGCCATTCTCCTCCTGGCTTAGAGACGATTTTCGGTTGAGAGACAATTGGAGATGTAGATCTCTCAATAAAGTCCTCATCGAGCAACTGTCTCACATTCTCCTCCGCTATTTTTGCCTCATGTATGCTCAAATTTGCCCTCCGTGGTGCCGGAGATGGCTCCGCACCCGGTATCTTGTGAATGACAGCAGTGAAGTCATCCGACTTTACACCACCTGCCCGAGGAGGGTCGAAAATTTCTCTGTACGCCTACATCTTAGCTTTGAGAAAAGCCTTCTCTCTCTCCGAACCCACTCCTTCTTCTAAAATTTTCCGCGCCGCCGCTTGGAAATCTTCCTCCGACATCTTCTTATGCTCCTTGAGGCGCTAAGTCCTCCTCCAAACTCAAATCTTCCTCGGACAAATCGTCTAGTCCCGTTCTTTCATACGTGACTGTGTCCGGCTCATCATCATGACCCAGCCCGACAAGCATATCAATAAGGTTCGCGTATTGTATCGGAGCCTTACGGGTGTAGAAACCATCAAAGCATGTGAAAGCTTGAGGTATCAATTTCAACTTGTCCTGGGCTCTGAGCTTTTGCTTGTATGCACTGCTCTGCTCCCGAGACCCGAGTCGACAAGCCACCACTAACTGTTGCTTGCGAGAAGGAACAGGTGTAGGATGATCAATAAGCCGGTCCCTTATCTCCTGTGCCCAGATCGCCTTCTCATTGTATGGCAGAATGACAGTATACGGCTTGTTGCTCTCAAATAGAGTCCGTAGACACTTTTTCACTTCAGTTAATGAGCGCGGCCAGGTAGGCACATCGCCCCAAAAGTTCGTGATAAAAGTTTTAATGTCATCCGCTGGAGTATCAGGGATACGCCCCTTCCTCCTTGGCACAAACGCCTCTCTCTTCTCATCTGACACCTTCGCATGGTAACAGTAGCCATTAGTAATATGGACATCTGCCCCGCCACCTTCTGCGAATCTGGCCAACGACGGGCACTGTTTCGCAACACATATTATCTCCTCATTACGCGCTACGACTAAGTCATCAATAGACTTTCTGTCCCATGCGGGAATCGTAACCGTATACGCCTGCATCTCCGTCTCCCAATTGTCGGTCCAGGTCAGTTCCTCCGGCACTGTGACATAGGGGTGTACATAGGCTTCAGTTGCCTCATGTACGAAGGCCAACTTTTTCCTCTCCGTTGCTAGACTCAGCTCAAAAGCCTCGTATGAGTCAGTAGCAGTCATCGGATTAATATCCTCCTCCTCTCCATTCTTCACTCCATAAATCACCCGCCGTGCGGCGCAATCGATCACAGCCCCCATCGTAGCCAATTGGTCATACGACAGCAGGATTGAACCGTGGTAATCGGGGACAACATAGAGGTCCGCACGATATACTCGACCGGATTTCAATTTGAAAATTAATGTGACGATGCCCATAATTTCCGTACGGCTGCCTACCCCTTTTAGGGTCCCCTTTGTTTTTCTAATGTTTTTGTCCACCCATGTCCGGTGACTATTCAAAAACTTCTGGCCGACAATATTAATATTCGCCATCGTATCATTACCAACTTTTAATGTGGTTTGTAAAGTTTCACAAAAGAGGTCAGTGTAGCATAGCGCGTCTGGTCTATGTAAACTAGCCGCTAGCACATGAATTTTTCGTTCTAGGGTTTTTAGTCTAAGCTCAAGTTCCTTGTCCTCTTCTCGTTCTCCCCCCTTTTCCGCCAACTTAACTTCTTGAGTCTCCGGGGCTTCCGGTATCTCGAGTGTCTTTTGGACAGAGTCTGGTACACCGAGTGTACTCGTGTTTATAGCAGAGACTATTGAGTCCTTTGGCGGGGGTACGGTCCGCTGCTTCTTCGTAGGAGGAGACCTAGCCTTTGGTTTCGGCTTCCTCTCCTCCATCGCCTTCTTCGCCTTCCTATTCGCATCATTTATCATATTAGCTCTCGAAGGATGAACTAGCAAGTGCTTACCTTGAGGCTTGTGAGGCTGTGTGCCTTCACCTTCACGTCTGGGAGGAACGGAACCGTTCGTATCCTGTTCATCAACAGTAGGCATAACTGTGACTGTCGGATTAAAAAGAACAGTTTTTATCTCCTTCTCTCTCTTCTTTTCCTCTCTCTTTATTGAATCAATGTCCTGACCAGGATCGAGCAACCTAGCCAGTGCTCTTGTGTTCCATGGCAGCACAGTCTTTCCAGTCTGGTACTCAAAGAGTATAGCACACTCAAACACTGTCCATGAGAGGTCGAGTAGCTCCAGTAAAGACATATTGTCCCCAAATGAGACATGTTGCACCTGTAACTGTGCACCGTCGTCTCTGAGGAATTCTGCGAGAGGCAGAGCTTGCCTTGGGAGAGGGTAACAGATGTCCTCCTTCTTCAAGGGTTGTCCCCATCGCATTTCTTGGGGAATGTATAGCCATTTATAGGCCTCATCCTTCCCTTTCTTCTCCTCAAACTCCTTCTTACTTAGTTTGCCATATTCGGCCACAAACCTCGCTTCCTCTCCTCCCTTCTCCTCCTCCTCGACTTCCTCTGCTCCTCCTGTGTCAAAGGAAGGCGCAGTAAAAAATTGATTCTCTGCTCCTCCTGTGTCAAAGGAAGGTGCCAGATCTCCTCCTTCTGCATGAGAGTCAACGAACTCCTCTTCGTTTCCTGGGGTTCGCTCACTCTCCCCCCCTCCTTCCTGCCAGTCTTCAGACCTAGTAGACATGGACGTTGAAGGAATACGGACGAGACAGAGTTGTTTCTACCCCGTAATTGCTCTGTTCGTCTATGAGGAACGAATAGAGAGAAAAAACGAAAAGACAGTATAGAGAGAGAGCGTCTCACCTCTGTCTTATGTGTTTTTTTTTTTAGAAAGAAGTAATCTGTACGACTTTCTCTGAAAAGTTGATCTCCTTCTCCACTCCTCTTTTCTTTTTCTCTTTTTGTGGTTGTATCTGTTATGAGGTACGAGGACCTATGTACAGATAATATCAAAGAGGCTAGAGAAGCACTCCTTGAGAAGTCGACTTGTCGTCTGACACTTGTTCAGACCTATTGTCGAAAGACAGTCAGAGATTTGCAAAAATACTCTGATGTGTGTGGTTTGAGAGGCAACAAAGTGCACAGACTTGAAAGGTAGAGTACTACGCTCGTGTCCTTCAAGTTTGTTTGTATCTGAGTGTTTGTTTGTACGTCTGTTGACCTACTCTGTCTCTGTCTCAAGAGAGAACAAAAGAACAGCTACGAGGTCTGGTGTCTAGCCTCCTTGTGAGGACACAGATACAGGCTGTGGAGAGGGTACTGAGACACCTACTCACAAACGCCTAGACGTCTAGTTTTGCAAAAAGAGCTGTGTGGGGATGTGCTGGAGTATTTGTTTTTTGGAACACCTACTCAGAAGAGATAGGTCTGTCCAATTTTTCTTTCTGCTGTTCCAAAAACAAGCCAGAAAAGAAATCAGCCTTGTGCTGGTGACTCCAATGTTACAATCCCCGAAGATAGCTCAATAAAAAGTCGGTAATACAACCAGACACAAATCCCCAAAAGAGAATGATGTCTCGTTATATTAGCTCAGTGAAGCCGAAAAGAAAACTGCAACAGACCAAGGTTAAAATGGCATTAGGTCAAATCCGGCCAAACGATATTGAAAATAATGGGAAAAAACTAGGTGCACCTGACACCAGAAAAAGGGTACTTTTTACCGGCTATCCGGGGGGTGATGCCTACAATAATAATAATAATAATAATAATAATAATAAAATAATAATAATAATAATAATAATAATAATAATAATAATACTATATCTGAGGCGTACTGATGCAGCTAATGGCATATCCTCAACGGACATAAGCCTCCAATACCCTTGTTCGAGGTCCTCCACCCCCCCGTGTCAGTCTCTCGCCTGATGATCGGGGCCACCGATGGAGCTCCTGAGGGCAAGACTGCACTAAGCCGAGGTTATTCCGCAGTCCCAGCAACCTCTTGCAAGACGTCACCGAATGTGCAAGTGCATACACCAAGCGCGGTTGCTAGAGCTGCCTCGAAACCCCACCCATAACAATCTGGTGTCTGCTGGGTCCTGGGCTATCAACCAGCATATGCGGAGTTTAAGATCTTTTACGCGCGCAACGACCCTCCTCCCCAGCATCTACCACCAAAGGGTTATGAGTTGGCGTCACAGTTTAACGCCTTGAGGCCATTGGGCTGAATAATAATAATAATAATAATAATAATAATAATAATAATAATAATAATAATAATAATAACAATAACAATAACAATAATAATAATAATAATAATAATAATAATAATAATAATAATAATAATAATAATAATAATAATAATAATAATAATAATAATAATAATAATAATAATAATAATAATAATAATAATAATAATAATAATAATAATAATAATAATAATAATAATAATAATAATAATAATAATAATAATAATAATAATAATAATAATAATAATAATAATAATAATAATAATAATGATAAGAAGAAGCAGGAGATCAAAGGGGCAATCATACTACAGCACCACGTTGCTTGTATTTTTTTTTTATTAAAAGTACGTTTGTTCTTGACAAACTGCAGAAAAAAACAAAAAAAAACTTCGGAGATTGAGGGGAAGGAGTTCAAAAATCTACAAGAATGGCTGGAGAATCCGCTTTGACGTGCCATATGAGGATATATTTATCGTCTTTTACCGTCTATCCGTGGGTCGATGCGCTGCGTGGCATGACTCCATAGCGCATACTATTTGCAGAAAGAAATCAGAAGGTGTATGACGAAAATGCTATTTCCGTCATAAAATCGGGAGGGGGTACTGTAGGCATCACCACCCGGATAGCTGGTAAAAAAACATCTTTCCTGGTGACAGGTGCACCAGCTTGTTTTTCAGTATTATTTGTCCGGATTGGACCTGATGCCATTTTATTCCTGGTCTGTTGCCGTCACGGTTTTCCTTTTCGGCTTCACTGAGCTAATATAACGAGACATCATTCTCATCTTTTGAGGATTGTGTTTGCTTGTATTACCGACTTTTTACGAGCTATCGTTGGGGGCATTACAAGCAGGTGAAATACCAGTAAATAGCAGTGAGAGGTCACTTCGTTTATTTACTACGTGACGTAGATTTCACTGAATTGTTTGCATACTTGGCACAGTTGCAAAATACTATCACGTTGAAAGTAGTGTGAGTTGGCTAGTTTCCTGTGACACTTGAAGATGCTGGTGTAGCACTTGAAGGAGGGCTTCAAGTCCAAGTTGTGGGCCCGTCAAGTGTCTGAGATTCGCTTTCAAGTGGAAAAAGTCATCCACAGTCATGATGTAAAACGTCACGATGGATTGTGCTGCAAATACTATTATTATTTTGCACTCTCTTGACTGCGTGTCCACAAATTTACCGTAACGTGTTTCACGTAAATCAATGAAAAAAGCAATAAAGAGTTGGAAAAAGGTAATAGTTGATCTTTTGTAAAAAGAACTTTGATTTGATAGTTTGAAGTCATTCCTGAACGAAACTTGATTGAAAACTAGTCAGTGAAGTCGAATTCTGAGCTATTAACTTGAATTAAAATTAACATATATAAATTCATTGTACCTGAACTGTAATCCTCAAACTGCGTCTGAGCCAGGCTTTAAATCATATCGAACTTTACTTAAAATAATTTTGAAACCGTTCTTGACAAAGAATTGTCACAGGTTTGGAGCCGAACGACAGTTTAGTTTCATAATTCATACAGCATATATATCAGACCTAGCACTTTAACGACCGGCTACAATCACTACCGTTGACATTTTACTGTTTTTGACCTGCACGTTAGATTCTCCCCTCCGCTGTAATAAAAATCAAAAGACCACCACAAACTTCAATTGCCGCAAAGCAATTTTTTTTTTTTACTATTTTAATATCTTTAATAATAAGTGGCAAGCATTTATTAAAATGAAACAATCATTACGTAAAAAAATAAAAATAAGTTATGAGTAATACTTCTCTGGCTACCAGGCTACCGTGTTGTATGACTGTAGCGATGATGTTTAGCGTATCTGTCCGTGCCTATTTACTTAAGGCAGTTTACAGTAAGTTAGTCAGAGGATCAGGCTGTCAACGTGGACAGCTGATCATCTGTTGCCTTTTATCAAGTAAAGTAGTAACTTGAAAGTCTAACTGCTCACTTTTTGTGTTTAGCTGTAATACGCTATACCTTATTTCAAAACAGTCAAATACATGTAATTGTGTTGGTGAGTGATAGTATGCAAATATTTAGCTAGCCTGGCTTTGTCTGTATGTTTAGCTGTACAACGCGAATACACTTAAATTTCAACAACGCAATTACATGTATTTAACTGTTTTGAGTGATAGTATGCAGAAGTTTAGCTAGTCTGTCCGTGTCTATGTGTTTAGCTGTAATACGCTATCACTTACTTGAACAACGAAATTACATGTTTTTGATTGTGTTGAGTGATAGTATGCAGATGCTTAGCTTGTCTGTCCATGTCTATGCGTTTAGCTGTAATACGCTATCACTTACTTGAACAACGAAATTACGTGTTTGATTGCTTTTAGTGGTAGTATGCAGATGTTTCAGCTAGTCTGGCTTTGTCTATGTGTTTAGCTAGACTACACTCAGTGCGACTTATTTTAAAAACACAATTACATGTATTTAACTGTGTTTGAGTGATGCAGATGCTTAACTAGTCTAGCCGGCCCTTGTATGCAGCGACAGAGGCCAGAGAGATCATTGTCTCGTTTGGCTTTTGAAAATTAATTTCTGCGACAAAATGCGCTGTGCTTTTGTTTTATAATATCTACATCGTGACCCTCGCATAGCGCCATCTCTCATAGTGCGGGACTATCGTTAAGATTTCTGGCGCCACCAGCCTTGCTGTTGGTAGAAATACCGAGCGAATTTACTTCTGGGGCAGGATTTCCTTTTGTCCTAGGAACAGCTGTTTGGTGCTCATCAGCCACGTCAAAACTTTAGAATCGAACACCTGCTTGGTTTGGTCATCCCAGTTGTCCATCGGACGCTCGACTGAGTTCCCGTGTCGTTGAAAATGAAGAATGCGGAAGTCTGAACAGGACAATCCATAGCGGAAGTCTGAACAGGACAATCCATAGCGCGCTTCCAAGGTGTCTGTTTGACGAAAGCGCAGTATATGCTCAAGCAGTCTGTTTTGAGAAGTTCGTGTTCCGAGCGTACGTGCATCGGTCACGAGGGCCTCAAGCAACATATTGAATCTGGAGTTGACACGCAGGTCGACACGTCCACGACCGACGTCTGGTGCCGGCTCCCATAAAGGCGCGCCATCCAGCACCTTGAGGTTAGCCAGCGACAATGCGACCTCGTAGACCAGAGCTCGCTCAGTCACAGCCCCGAAACTTTCATATCGATCAGGAGTGACCTGACGCAGAGCGTGAAGAATGAGTTGTTCAAAAGATGCTTCGCTCAGATCCACGGACGCAACCTCACCATACTTAAAGAGCAATGCACGCCTCAACAAGGGTGGGGCTTCAGGGATGCAGTACTTGCCAAGTAGATACTTCCCTTCCTTCGGCGACAAGCCACAAGTGTACTGCAGCACCAGGGAAACAAGTTTGATTTCCTCGCTGGAGGGAAACGAGCAGCGACCCAGAAGGGCTTGATAACAGTTACTCTCTATGAATTTAGAATCCCAGAGCATTCCCTTGGCATCCGTGGCTGTTGCGCCTGCTCTAGCTAAACGAGCAAACTCCCAAGACAACTGCATGGTACCATATGCGTGGCCTCTCGTATGCGCAAAGACCACATCGAGCATGGCTGTGAACTCGGTCGCTTGCGCTGCGGACATGCCTTCCATCACTTTCCCAACGACTGCCGCGTCAAACTCCGCGCGCGAGAACATTAGTTTCATCGGCCCGTATTTTTTCTCGAAGTTGAACGAGGATGAAATCAGAGCTACCCGACCGACCGCCACCGTGGTAATGTGGTCATAAGAGCGCAGTGGATCGTAAAAGGCATCCGGGTCCATCTGCGACTCATCCACGAGGAGGTAAGCGCGCCGGTGCTCCTTGATAAGCCGCTCGTTAAGCGCAACCAACTCGCCTCTAAGCGACTCGAGCCAGCGAGGTGACGCTAAGAAATATACGTGCTTCTTCTCTTCCAGCAATTTTTCTGCAACAAGCTGCAGGAAGCAAGTCTTGCCCGCACCACGGAACCCATGGAAGTGCGTGCTGAGGTGTCGAGGTTGCTGCCCGTGTGTGGGCTCGGCCGTGATAGCGCGGACGGTCTCCTGCACCAGAACTGTACGCGGAACGTACAAAGAAGGAAGCTGGTCTGGCGTTGCTTCCATTCGGCGAAAGCGCTTTGTGACGAGCTGCATATCCAGACCTGACATAACAAAAAGAGGAGACAGAAGAAGAAAAGGACGAGGAAGAAGACGACGACGACGAAGACGACGAAGACGAAGAAGAAGAAGAAAAAGAAATATATACATATATGCATATATATATATATATATATATATATATATATATATATATGTATCTGAGCCCGAGGACCATGCGCCTCCATCCCTCGTCCCAACAGGGAAGTGAGTATGTTGGGGAGGGAAGAATAACTCTTACCATTCTGCATAGAAGGCCCCAAAAGGAAGACCCTACTACCCGCACAGTGTCGGGTACCGTGCAGGAAATCAACTACAAATGATTGATCTTCCCCGCGTGAGAGCTCCACGAGACTGGGTAGGTCCCGCATGGAGGTACTCACAGGGGTAGCAGACATTTCATGCGTTCTGCCAGCGCATGAGGACGTTTTGCGGTAAGTGTCTGGGACGCCTCGAAACCCGTCACCACCCCTAGATCTCGGAATCTATATAACCCTTTGACCCCACGTGGTGTATGTCTTATAAAAACAACACAACAACATAGCCTCGGAACCAGTGGGAAGAGGCCCAACCACCTCTTCCCGTGGGGTGCCATACTGTGCACCCCTCCATACTACTACTACTACTAATAATAATAATACTAATAATAATAATAAAGATAATAAAGATATTGTTTCTCTAAGGCGTACTGATGCAGCTGCATGGCACGATCCGTGTCCGGAAAAATAAGCCTCCAATACCCTTGTTCGAGGTCCTCCAATCCCCCTTTGCTGGCCAGTCTCTCGACTGGTAAGCAAGGCCACCGATGGAGCTCCTGAGGGCAAAACCGCACTAAGCCAAGGTTACTCCGCAGTTCCAGTAACCTCTTGCAAAACGTCGCCGAATGTGCAAGTGCATACACCAAGCATGGCGGCTAGAACTGCTTCAAAACCCCATCCATAACAATTTGATAATAATAATAATAATGATAATAATAATAATAATAGTGCTTCTCTGTCAATGGCTGATGCATTTCTGCACATGCGCCTCCATCGTATCACCCGTGAGGGGAGTACGAAGAATCGACGATAGGCTGTAATGACACTCCCGCAAGGGCAGTTCCAACACTGCCAGACGGACCGGTATGTTCAATGAAAATACTCCAGACGGACCGGTATGTTCAATGAAAATACTGGTGGCACCGACGGGAATCGAACTGGCGACAGGGCCCAGATGGTAGAACTTGACCACTGGGCTATCAAGGTGTCCAATAATAATAATAATAATAATTAATAATAATAATAATAATAATAATAATAATAATAATAATAATAATAATAATAGTGCTTCTCAGTCAATGGCGAATGCATTTCTGCACATGTGCCTCCATCGTCTCACCCGCGAGGGGAGTACGAAGATTTGACGATAGGCTCTACTGACAACCCCGCAAGGCAGCTCCAAGCCTTCCAGACAGACCAATACTTTCAAAGAAAATATCCTTTGAAAATACTGGCACCGACGGGGTACACAATTTTCATTTTCTCCCCCCCCCCAAACCCCCCACCCCCTTGACCAACACCTTTCAGGGATAAATAATGATAACAATAATAATAATAATAGACTTATCAGTCAATTGGTCCTTGATCCTGTCGGACACGTGCCTCCATTAATAATAATAATAATAATAATAATAATAATAATAATAATAATAATAATAATAATAATAGTGCTTCTCTGTCGATGGCTGATACATTTCTGTACATGCGCCTCCATCGTCTCACCGAGTACGAAAATTTTGACTGATAACCTCTACTCACAACCCCCGCAAAGCATCTCCAACACTTCCCGACAGACCAATACTTTCAAAGACGTATTTAAACTACTGGCACCGACGGGAATCGAACTGGCAACAGGTCCCAGTTGGTATTGAACTTGACCACTGGGCTATCGCGGTGAGGAAATAATAACAACAGTAACAATAATAATGTATCTCCTGCCGATTGGTGAGCCAAAATGCCAGGTGCATCCAGTCCTCCATTCCATAAGGAAAGTCTCCACACCAATCCGTGTAGTAAATGAAGTGACGGCATAAAACTTCTCTAGGAGCTTTATACCAATCAGCCTATTGAAAGGGACCCTTTGCCTATGTACTCCCTATAATAATAACAATAATAACAATAATAATAGTAATAATAATAATAATAATAATAATAATAATAATAATAATAATAATAGGCTTCCTCACACTATGGCCTCGGATCCACATCCTGGACATGTGCCTTAATAATAATAATAATAATAATAATAATAATAATAATAATAATAATAATAAAGAACAACAATAATAATAGTATAATAATAATAATAATACTATATCTGAGGCGTACTGATGCAGCTAATGGCATATCCTCAACGGACATAAGCCTCCAATACCCTTGTTCGAGGTCCTCCACCGCCCCGTGTCAGTCTCTCGCCTGATGATCGGGGCCACCGATGGAGCTCCTGAGGGCAAGACTGCACTAAGCCGAGGTTATTCCGCAGTCCCAGCAACCTCTTGCAAGACGTCACCGAATGTGCAAGTGCATACACCAAGCGCGGTTGCTAGAGCTGCCTCGAAACCCCACCCATAACAATCTGGTGTCTGCTGGGTCCTGGGCTATCAACCAGCATATGCGGAGTTTAAGATCTTCTACACGCGCAACGACCCTCCTCCCCAGCATCCACCACCAAAGGGTTATGAGTTGGCGTCCCAGTTTAACGCCTTGAGGCCATTGGGCTGGAACTCTGTTTAGCAAGTGTGACTAGGTTTTTTCATCGGGATTTCCCTCAAATATGTCACAGTCAACACTCCAAGGCAGATTTACTATATCTGAGGCGTACTGATGCAGCTACTGGCATATCCTCAACGGACATAAGCCTCCAATACCCTTGTTCGAGGTCCTCCACCCCCCCGTGTCAGTCTCTCGCCTGATGATCGGGGCCACCGATGGAGCTCCTTAGGGCAAGACTGCACTAAGCCGAGGTTATTCCGCAGTCCCAGCAACCTCTTGCAAGACGTCACCGAATGTGCAAGTGCATACACCAAGCGCGGTTGCTAGAGCTGCCTCGAAACCCCACCCATAACAATCTGGTGTCTGCTGGGTCCTGGGCTATCAACCAGCATATGCGGAGTTTAAGATCTTTTACGCGCGCAACGACCCTCCTCCCCAGCATCTACCACCAAAGGGTTATGAGTTGGCGTCACAGTTTAACGCCTTGAGGCCATTGGGCTGAATAATAATAATAATAATAATAATAATAATAATAATAATAATAATAATAATAATAATAATAGTGCTTCTCTGTCAATGGCTGATGCATTTCTGCACATGCGCCTCCATCGTCTCACCCGTGAGGGGAGTACGAAGAATTGACGATAAGCTCTAATGACACCCCCGCAAGGGCAGTTCCAACACTTCCAGACGGGCCGGTATGTTCAATGAAAATACTGGTCCAGACGAATGATAATAATAATAATAATAATAATAATAATAATAATAATAATAATAATAATAATAATAATAATAATAATAATAATAATAATGATAGTGCTTCTCTGTCAATGGCTGATGAATTTCTGCACATGCGCCTCCATCGTCTCACCCGTGAGGGGAGTACGAAGAACTGACGATAGGCTCTAATGACACCCCCGCAAGGGCAGTTCCAACACTTCCAGACGGACCGGTATGTTCAATGAAAATACTGGTCCACACGGACCGGTATGTTCAATGAAAATACTGGTGGCACCGACGGGAATCGAACTGGCGACAGGGCCCAGATGGTAGAACTTGACCACTGGGCTATCACGGTGTCCAATAATAATAATAATAATAATAATAATAATGAAAATAATAATAATAATAATAATAATAATAATAATAATAATAATAATAATATATATATATATATATATATATATATATATATATATATATTGATCTGTCATGGCTGAGCCCGAGGGCCATGCGCCTCCATCCCTCGACCCAACAGGGACTACAGTGAGTATGTTGGGGAGGGAAGAGTGACTCTAACCATCCCGCATAGAAGGCCCCAAAAGGAAGTCCCTACTACCCGCACAGTGTCGGGTACCTTGCAGGAAATCAACTACAAATGATTTATCTTCCCCGCGTGAGAGCTCCACGAGACTGGGTAGGTCCCGCATGGAGGTACTCACAGGGGTAGCAGACATTTCATGCGGTCTGCCAGCGCATGAGGACGTTTTGTGGTAAGTGTCTGGGACGCCTCGAAACCCGTCACCACCCCTAGATCGCGGAATGTAAATACCCCTTTGATCCCACGTGGTGTATGTCTTATAAAAAACAACACAACGACATGGCCTCGGAACCAACGCAACAACATAGCCTCGGAACCCACATCGACATAGCCTCGGAACCCACACAACAACAGAGCCTCGGAACCCACACAACAACAGAGCCTCGGAACCAACACAACAACATAGCCTCGGAACCAACACAACCTAGCCTCGGAGCCAACACAACGACATAGCCTCGAAACCAGTGGGAAGAGGCCCAACCACCTCCTCTTCCCGTGGGGTGCCATACTGTGCACCCCTCCATAATAATAATAATAATAATAATAATAATAATAATAATAATAATAATAATAATAATAATAATAATAGTAATAATAGTAATAATAATAGTGCTTCTCTGTCAATGGCTGATGCATTTCTGCACATGCGCCTCCATCGTCTCACCCGTGAGGGGAGTACGAAGAATTAACGATAAGCTCTAATGACACCCCCGCAATGGCAGTTCCAACACTTCCAGACGGGCCGGTATGTTCAATGAAAATACTGGTCCAGACGGATCGGTATGTTCACTGAAAATACTGGTGGCACCGACGGGAATCGAACTGGCGACAGGGCTCAGATGGTAGAACTTGACCACTGGGCTATCACGGTGTCCAAAATAATAATAATAGTAATAATAATAATAATAATAATAATAATAATAATACTATATCTGAGGCGTACTGATGCAGCTAATGGCATATCCTCAACGGACATAAGCCTCCAATACCCTTGTTCGAGGTCCTCCACCCCCCCGTGTCAGTCTCTCGCCTGATGATCGGGGCCACCGATGGAGCTCCTGAGGGCAAGACTGCACTAAGCCGAGGTTATTCCGCAGTCCCAGCAACCTCTTGCAAGACGTCACCGAATGTGCAAGTGCATACACCAAGCGCGGTTGCTAGAGCTGCCTCGAAACCCCACCCATAACAATCTGGTGTCTGCTGGGTCCTGGGCTATCAACCAGCATATGCGGAGTTTAAGATCTTTTACGCGCGCAACGACCCTCCTCCCCAGCATCTACCACCAAAGGGTTATGAGTTGGCGTCACAGTTTAACGCCTTGAGGCCATTGGGCTGAATAATAATAATAATAATAATAATAATAATAATAATAATAATAATGTATCTCCTGCCAATTGCTGAGCCAAAAGGCCATGTGCACCCAGTCCTCCATTCCATAAGGAAAGTCTCCACACCAATCGGTGGAATAAAGGAAGTGACGGCATAGAACATTACTCTAGGAGCTTTATACCAATCAGCCCATGGAAAGGGACCGATGGCCTATGTACTCCCTAATAATAATAATAATAATAATAGTGCTTCTCTGTCAATGGCTGATGCAAATTTGCACATGCGCCTCCATCGTCTCACCCGTGAGGGGAGTACGAAGAATTGACGATAGGCTCTAATGACACCCCCGCAAGGGCAGTTCCGACACTTCCAGACGGACCGGTATGTTCAATGAAAATACTGGTCCAGAAATAGATCGGTATGTTCAATGAAAATACTGGTGGCACCGACGGGAATCGAACTGGCGACAGGGCCCAGGTGGTAGGACTTGACCACTGGGCTATAATAATAATAATAATAATAATAATAATAATAATAATAATAATAATAATAATAACAATAATAATAATATATATATTGATCTGTCATGGCTGAGCCCGAGGGCCATGCGCCTCCATCCCTCGACCCAACAGGGACTACAGTGAGTATGTTGGGGAGGGAAGAGTGACTCTAACCATCCTGCATAGAAGGCCCCAAAAGGAAGTCCCTACTACCCGCACAGTGTCGGGTACCTTGCAGGAAATCAACTACAAATGATTGATCTTCCCTGCATGAGAGCTCCACGAGACTGGGTAGGGCCTGCATGGAGGTACTCACAGGGGTAGCAGACATTTCATGCGGTCTGCCAGCGCATGAGGACGTTTTGTGGTAAGTATCTGGGACGCCTCGAAACCCGTCACCACCCCTAGATCGCGGAATGTAAATACCCCTTTGATCCCACGTGTATGTCTTATAAAAAACAACACAACGACATGGCCTCGGAACCAACACAACAACATAGCCTCGGAACCCACATCGACATAGCCTCGGAACCCACACAACAACAGAGCCTCGGAACCAACACAACAACATAGCCTCGAACCAACACAACAACATAGCCTCGGAGCCAACACAACGACATAGCCTCGAAACCAGTGGGAAGAGGCCCAACCACCTCCTCTTCCCGTGGGGTGCCATACTGTGCACCCCTCCATAATAATAATAATGATAATAATAATAATAATAATAATAATAATAATAATAATAATAATAATAATAATAATAGTAATAACATTGTTTCTCTAAGGCGTACTGATGCAGCTGCATGGCACGATCCGTGTCCGGACAAAAGCCTCCAATACCCTTGTTCGAGGTCCTCCAATTCCCCTTTGCTGGCCAGTCTCTCGACTGGTAAGCAAGGCCACCGATGGAGCTCCTGAGGGCAAGACCGCACTAAGCCAAGGTTACTCCGCAGTTCCAGTAACCTCTTGCAAAACGTCGCCGAATGTGCAAGTGCAAACACCAGCATGGCGGCTAGAACTGCTTCAAAACCCCATCCATAGCAATTTGGCAGACAACTGGGTCCTGGGCTACAAACCAGCATGGCGGAGTTAAAGATCTTTTATGAGGCCTCAACGATCCTCCTCCCCAGCATACCACCGAATGGTTATGGATTAGCATCACAGTTTAACGCCGTAAGGCCATTGGGCTGAATAATAATAATAATAATAATAATAATAATAATAATAATAATAATAATAATAATAATAGTGCTTCTCTTGTCAATGGCTGATGCAAATCTGCACATGCGCCTCCATCGTCTCACCCGTGAGGGGAGTACGAAGAATTGACGATAGGCTCTAATGACACCCCCGCAAGGGCAGTTCCAACACTTCCAGACGGACCGGTATGTTCAATGAAAATACTGGTGGCACCGACGGGAATCGAACTGGCGACAGGGCCCAGATGGTAGAACTTGACCACTGGGCTATCACGGTGTCCATAATAATAATATTAATAATAATAATAATAAGACAAAAAAAAAAAAAAAAAGAAGACAAAGGAGGTGGAGGAACAGGAAGAGGATGAGGATGAAGAAGAGAAGATAAGCAAGACAGATAGATAGATAGACACATAAATAGATAGATAAAATGAAAGATAAGATAGATGAAAAGAGAGAGAGAGAAAGGGAGAGAGAGAGAGAGAGAGAGACAGAGTCAAAGCTTGAGATGAAAAAGCAGGCGAAGAGAGGGAGAGGAAGAGAAGCGAGAAACCCGTTTTGAACAAGATGGATCAAGGAGACAAGACCAGAGGAAAGGAGAACGCTACAGGACCTGCAACTGGTTCCTTCAGCAATGACGATACTTGCTTGGTGTATGCGCCAACGAGCTCCTGCGCAGAGGCTACTCCCCCCTGCGCAGAGGCTACTCCCTCCTGCGCAGAGGCTACTCCCGTAAGCGCAAAGTCCACCTTACGCCTCGCCAGTCCCACATCCTCTTCGGTCCCGGTCGCCTTGGCCTCCTTGAGCTTGGCCTCGGCCTCCTTGAGCTTGGCCTCGGCCTCCTTGAGCTTGGCCTCGGCCTCCTTGAGCTCATGCTTGGCCTTCTCGAGCTTGGCCTCGGCCTCCTTGAGCTCATGCTTGGCCTTGGCCTGAGCCTCGTGGAGCTCAGCCTTGGACCGGTCGTGCTTGGCATCGGCCTGCTGAAGCTGGACCTCTTGCTCGGGTTGGGGCGCGCCAACTACAGGTTCTGGCTTCTGATGAGGCGCACCTCTAAACTGGCGGATCTGAACAGAGAGAGGCCAGCCAGGAGAAGACTTAAAACGTTGCAGAATGCTTTCACCTGCCATTTGCCCGGCAACTTTGCGAAATGCCGCTGCGTCGCCGCCCAGACGTCCGCGCTTGCCAGCAAGACCCCGAAGATGCCTTCCTCACAAACACAAACACAAAGAAACACTTTGGCAAGGCTAGAGCAAAAAGCATCAACCATATGCCTGGTCCTGCCCTCCCTCCGTCTTTCCGGTCCAGCTGTGCAGGGGCCAGATCGAAAGTCCTCCTTCCTGTGCATGTCAGCGCCCTCCGCCCTTGGAGCACTCCACACTGACCGCGCCTCATGTACACACTTAGACCTAGCATGCTGCGCGCGTTCTCAGACTACGCAGATATATATATATATACATATAGAGAGAGAGAGAGAAAGAGAGAGATAGAGAGATTGGAGTGGATGCCACATTCGGATGGATGTATTAAGGTAAGATAGACGGATGGTGAA
>WBZZ01000603.1:110000-175000 GCA_019918135.1 Paulinella micropora
TTGATGCGGATCATGATGATGATGCAGGTAGCAACTCGCCTCGCTCTGCTGATTGATTCTCTTTCTGTGCTGGCTAGCTAAGTCATCTCCCACTTTTGCAAGTATGTATCTGTATGTATGTATGTATCTAGTGTATGTACATGCATGTATATATGTATGTATATATGTATGTATATATGTATGCATCGTACGTACGTAGGTAAAGCTGATGTATGTATGTATGTATGTATATATACGTACGTATGTACGTAGGTAACGCTGATTGATCCTCATATCATCTATCGTAAAAAATAATTTATTGAAAGTTTCAGAGAACATTTCATTTTCGAGAACATCATCCCAGGACTTGGAAAGGGTCATACCCGGGAACACCATCGCTCAATACACTAGCGATCCCCGTATACGGTGTAGTATCATCGTCGATCGACCTTTCACACTCGTATGTTGCGATCGAATGCCAAGTTATATCACTGAGTCTTTTTAATATTCATATTGATAACTGATGATGCATGATCAAATCATGATACGCCGTGGGCAATCAACCAGTTTGTTTGAGACACATAAAGAAAAATAGTTTCCTTGTTACTGCCTTCGTCGTCTGGCGCGGATTTCTTTACCTGGTGGAGGACCAGCAACAAAAGTCAGATCGAACTTTGACTGTTCGAGAATGTCCCAGATCTTATTAGGGATTCCGCCCAACGATAATTGAAAAGGGATATCAAGCACTCCTCTTGGCAGTATCTGAATGGTCCACGCAGTGTAATCCTTGTCTCTGGGAGTAATTGTATCATCTCATGTCTCGAGTGATCGACGCTAGGAGTGAAAGCGGTGTTGAACTTTATGTGGTAGGCAAAGTCGATAGGATAGAGCTTGCGCAGGTAGAGCTGCTCGGCGGCTTGCGCCAGCGAGAGCTGCCCCCCGCCCCCCGCCCCCCGCCGCTTGTGTCGTCTGCTGCTGCTTGGTCCAGCCCAAAAAGAAGGGGTGTACGGTGAGCACGCGGAGCAGCCGGCGAACCGGGTGATCCGAGTGAGGAACGAGGCGCGCCCCCGCGGAGGTGGTAGTGGTGGGTGGCGGTGGCTGCGCGCTCAGCAACTGGCAATGAAACTCGAGCACGCTGAGGCACGACGGGCTGGTAGTGCGAAGTTCCGGATTGCGCTCGGAAAAAAATGCTGCAGGCCTCGTCTTCTGCTAGGTACGCCAGCAGGCGGTAGAGCAAGTCTGCACGGGGTCGCAGCTTCTCCCACACAAAAGCTAGCAGGGCTTTTTCAAACTGTAACTGCTTGCTGGGGGACAACCGCAGAGTGTACAGGGACGAGGCCAGCAGCACCAGCTGCGCCAACACAAAAGGGGACGACTCTGGCTCCTGCAGGTCGGGCGGGGGCAGACCGTGGTCGCCGCTGTTCGCTCCTTCGGACAGCGATGCGCACAAACAGCGATACCGCAGGGCCGTCTCTCCCGTCCTCAGGTCTTCCACTGGCTGCAGGATAGCCAACGCATGGTTATACTCGGCCTCTGCCCTGGCTCGCACATCATTGATTTTTGTTTGCCAATTCGCGTCCCAGTGTGCAGTTGTGGCCGCTCTAGCCCGAGCTTGCTCTTGAGAACGCGAGACCGACCTCCCCGCCGCCTGTCTAAACTTGTCGGCCACGATCTTCTGGCAATCGGCAAAGCCGCACTCCAGGGCCAGTTCCTTCCAGGCCTAGAGGGTACCAGGCTGAACTAGTTTTTTTGTCTTTTTCTACCTGGGACAGGTACCCGGTTCATTTACTATCTTTGTGCAGCTGGTCTGTTTCCAGTTGGTGGAGCAGGTTGTAAGTTTTCATAAGCTGATACTTGTCCATGGCCGCCTGCCGGGGCAGTCTCCCTACATGCCATTTGCAAACTTTAAGCAAAGCCCCCGTTTTTCTGTAACTGGCCCATGGGAGGTTGAAATTTGTCCAAGGGCGATTATCGCGGTCTTTCTTATTAAAGGCCAGGCACAGTTCGTCTCCCTGCTTCGTGTCCGACACCAGCAGTACGTTGTAGACGGACACCGCCGTGAAGACAAAGTAGCCGCGCTCGTTCCAGACCAGTGCGGCCTCTTGGCGTTTGCCTGTTAAACCATTTTTGTCCTTGCTGTAGAAATCGTGCGGGAAATTGGCTATCGTCTGGCTTAGCCGAACTATCAGCTGCATCACGTCCACTAGCTTCTCCTGCAGCTCAGCCGTCAACTTCTGGCCCCGAGCCAGCTAGCCAGCAGCTGGTGATCGCTGGTCACGTAAAAAGTGTTGAAACAAAACAAAGAGGCGCGGGCAAAGGGCAGCGCCCCACTATAGCGGTATTTGGAGCCAGTGTCAGTTTTCTTGTAATGAGACTTGTGCGGCTTGCGAGCCCTCTTCGTCGCGGCCAGCCAGATGTGCTCGTCAGAGGCCCCCTCGCGTCCTGCTTCGTTGGCAGCCAGCCAGCGCTCGCACCCAGTTGAGTACACCGTGTGCGCCGCCTGCCCCCACTTGTCGAGCACCTGCCGCGTCTCTGTGGCTACATGACCTAGCTCGATCTGTCGGTGAAGCCAGGTTGACAAACGGCCGTACCCCCCCTCGTTCCTAAACGCAGACTCGTCCCCTGTCGTGCTACTTGGGTTCTCCGGCTCGTTGGTGGTGGGGTTGTAACAGTTGCTATTGTTGCGATCAATGATAATCGTCTCGCCTACGCGACCCCTCTCGGCCAACAACCTGAAAACGTTCTTCTGGTACCTGACGTCATAGGCCCGGTTGGCGCCACACTGCTGGCCCCAGCAAATATCCAACGAGCGCGTCATCACTATAGGTAGGAGCTCGGCCATGGGCACCAGTTCGATCTGCAGCGTGGCCTGGTAGCGGCCGGCCAATTTCTCGTAGCCCAGGTTATAAGCATCCAGCGGCAGCCCCGGCACGCGCAGCACGTTAAAACACGGGGCCTCTGCTAGATGAAAGGAACACAGCATGTACGTGGGTCCGGCGCTCTTCTTCTTTGATTCTACGCAATCCTGCGAGTCACTGTCCGGTCGCGTCTTGCCCCAAGCTTGCGGGTCGCCATCTGGTCGCATCAGCCTGCACATTGGGACCTGCAACTCTGAGCCCTGCCCCGTTGGTCCGCGCTGTTCTGAGGCCTGCGCGCCGCTCTTTTCGCGCACCGACGCTAGGTTCAGTACACCCTTCTGGCCTGCGCTGTGCTTGAGATACTTCAACAGAGCTCGCCTAAACTTTAACTTGTCTTGTGTCCAAAGATTGGGGTTCTTTTCGTCGGGCAGGCTTAGCCCCACTGCGCTCTTTTTTTTCCTGTTGCTCTTTCCGTCGCCGACTGCCACGCCTCGCCCTTCCCCGCCCGGAGCGTTGCCATTGTCTGCCTCTCCTGCTTCGTTCAGGTCGATGCCGGGCCCTCTGTTTTTGTCGACGGGCCCGTCGTCTTCATCCTCTTCTTCGATCCCGCCGTCGTCAAGGCACAGGCGCACACTAGTCTGTGGCTGCGTCGCCCGCCCCACCGCGCGCGCCCCCCTGGACCTGCCGTAGCTTGCTTCGCTTCGGCTGCGGCACCTGGCCGCCCGCTCTGGCTTTCGCTGTTGTCGAGCAGATCCATCCGCAGCGATTGCAGAGTGATGGTGCTTTTGAGGTCATCATCATTGTATAGCCGGGAAAAGCTATAATCCAACGCGGTCGGCTCACCCAGCATCGAGCCTGTGGTTCTAGCGCTAAGAACCGTGCATATAGACTTGGTTAAAAGTAATTGGTCGTCGCCGTCAACACTCCCTACGGAGCTCATGCTTTCAGCACAAGAGAGAGAGAGAGAGAGAGAGAGAGAGAGAGAGAGAGAGAGAGAGAGAGAGAAAAGCTCGCACACAAGGTTTTTACGTTGTATGTTACATACAAAAGAAGAAGAAACGAGGGGGGTGGTGGGAGATGAAGGGAGAAATGAGGAAAGGCCTGCCCTAACACATTTCACCCCCCTCCGTCTCTCCTCTTCCCCCCCCCCCCCCTCTCCCCCCTTCCCGCCCTGTCTTCTTACCCTCTCTCCCCACGTACTCTCCCACTCTTGACTGAATTGCAAACACATTAATCTTGTCTGTCTTGGCCATCATCGCGTCTGTCGTCTCTGGGGAGCCTAGTGACAAAGAGCCCGTCGCCTTTTGCTCTACCTGGCGAGTGCGGGCTGGCCAAACCCTAGAGCTGCCGGCCATGGTAGGGGTCCTCAAGTCCGCGCCCGTTAACTGGGGGGATAATAGCACGTCTGCCCCCCTGCCCCACTTTGCCCAGCCCTTGCGCTCATAAATACCAAACCGACGGAATTGTCTCCGTCACAACCTTTGCCGATCTCACCGGCCGGACTATGGCAAATGCGGCGCAGACTACACGCGACTCCCTCCTCGGCATCGAAAGTTGGGGCAACCTCATGCTAAACCCCCGGAGCGGCCAGCACTTCTACAACTGCACACAGCTTACGTCTCTGCCCTCGTACCCCCCCGCCGGCTACCTACAAGCTGACCTCGCTGGACCATTCCTTTTCTCTGGCACGAAACCTTAACAGCGGCGCTATTGGGCATTGGGATATCTCGGGGGTGACTACTCTGCGCGGCGTGTTTGCTAAAGCCACCAAGTTCAACCAAGACCTGAGCGCCTGGGACGCGACCCGCGTACTAGACGCCACAGGGGCTTTTCTGGAAGCCGAAAGCTTCAACAGCCCCTTGGCAAACTGGTCCATGCCTAACCTGATCGACGCCTCCGCCATGTTGTCTCAGGCCACAAGCTTCAATCAGCCCTTGCAGTCGTGGAAATTACCTTCGCTTCGGCGCGCCAACGCCATGTTTATGGGCGCCGCCGCCTTCGACCAAGACCTATCCGCATGGTCTTTAAACCCCTCCCTCAACTGCCAGTACTTTGCTTGGGACAGCAAACTGCAGCCTACCCACTACCCCCGCCACCTGCCTAGCAACTGTCTCTACCCCACAGTCTCGCCTGGGTTGCTGTTCCAAGCTTCGTCCTGTCCCGCATTATGAGCTCTGCGCAACAACGCAAAAACAAAGTGCGCACTGGTCGCGCGACCGCGCACCTTGAGCTAAAGAATGGATCCGGCTGGGATCTTAAAAAACCGTGCCCAACGGTTCAAGTCTCTCTCTCTCTCACTCTTTTCTCCTCCCCCCCCCCCTCATATACCCACTCAGTCGCACTCTCCCTCTCTCTCCCCCCCCCCCTCAAACAATCCCAAAGCATCCGGAGCACAAATGTATCCAACTTTTGTGGATAAAACACTTGAGTGCGCGCCACCCCCTTGGTCACTTGGCAGAGGGGGGGGGGGGGGGGGGCGCCCCCCCCCCGCCCCCCCTCCTCGAGGAATAAAAGAGAGATAGGCGCGTTTTAGTAGTATACGCCTGGCAAGTCAAACAAGTGCGTGTGTGTTTTCTTTTGTTTTTTTAAAGTAAAGACAGATTCCGACGCTTGGCACTTTTAAACCGGTGACGAATTTCGGCGGTGGCAACTGGCGTCCAAGAAAGCCAGCCTCCTGCTGGGCTGCTTGTGGCGCAGATTGTGTTGGGAACCCAAACAAGTTGTGTCCAAACTAACGTCTCTCGAGGTATCGAGGGCACTCAGCAAGCCACGAGGGGTTTGCGGCGATCAACGACAAACCAGGCTTTGGCCGCGCGCAGGACACGACCGAGCAGCAGATGAGAGGTCGACAGAAAAGTGCGTGCGTCTTGTAGCTGACGGTAGGTAACAAAACAAAAACCTCGGTGGGAGGCGCGACGCTCGCGGCGGAACTTGAGCTGTACGTTTATCGCAGGGCCAAAGGCGCTAAAGTATTGCTGTAGCATTTCGAGCGTGGCAGCCGAGGGCAGATCACCCACGTAAAGTTTGCGGGTGTACAGGCCTGCACAACCGGGCGCTTGCCACTCGACGGGTCGACAGTCTATTGTCCGGCCGAGACAAATTAGACCTTTTGTTATTAGTCGCTGCGCGCCCTCCGCGCTGCTGAAGGTAGCAAACGCAAAACCCCGTGTCTGCCCACGATGCCTTATAAGACGGAGCCGGCAGCTTTCAGAGCTGGCGGCGGCTATGGCCCCCCGGATTTGCTCTTCGGTGGCGCCCGCCGAAACGCCTCCCAAAAAAACTTGGCGGCTCAGCAGCTCTGTGCGGGCTGCAGACTGTGGGCGGACGGCCGGCGTATTTTTTGCCTCAGCGCCGACCATGGTTTTAGCCTGCGCCTTTTTCCTTTGCATGGCCCAGCCCCAAAGTTGCTCCACTTGCCTTTTTTCTAAAAGCTGACTAGCACCTTTGGAGAGGGGGGGGGGGGGGGATTCCCCTCCCCCCCCCCTTTTTGGCTGCTTTAAAGCTTCCTGCTCCCCGCCTCACACCGCTCCGGTGCATCGACAGCGAACTCCGAGGGACAGGAAGGGGCGGGAAGGAGGGGGGGGAGAGAAGGCGCAGTTTTAAAAAAGACTGCCAAGGATTTAAGTTATTAAAGGCCTGACGCGCTTTTTATATAAGAATTATCTTAGCTTCTGTGCCCCAGTGATCGGGCCGGGCTCTCTCGGCGGGAGGGAGGGGGGGGGGGGGGGACGGGGAAGGCACAAAGATGTCTTGCTCAGAGGGCGAGGACAGCGACTGGTATGGCGACGACGAAGAGGCGGAAGAAGAGTCGATGGGGCGAGGCGCATGGCCTGGGTTCCGTGGACTGCGCCATATAAACGTGAGCGGCGACGAAGCAGAAGAAGAGGACGACGGCGACGACCCCCGCCCGGAGGAGGAGGGCGTAGAGGAAGGCGGAGTGCGCACTGCACCCGCCGTTTCCGCCTGGACAGAGTGCGCGACGGAGCCCCACGTTGTACAGGTCTTAGAACAGCTAGAGCTCTACCTATCCCAGCCCTTTAACTCGGCGCGAGCGGGACGAATTCTGAGCGCGGCCACCATCAGAAAACACCTGCGCAACGTTGCCCGTTTCGTAAACTTTGCGGGCAACCACCCGCGACCACCGGTGCGGGACCTTTCCGCGGCATTTGAGGACCCTACCCTGCTAACCAGCTTCGCCGACTATTACTCACGCTTCTACAAGTCCGCTACGCTGCGCGCCTACCTAGAGAGCCTGCTGCACCTGTCCGATTGCCTGCGTGCACAGCGCGGCTACGAGGCCTGGCGACAAACGCGCTTTTGGCTGGGCAACCTACGAGGGCAGGCCCTTTACTACGCCGGGGTCGAGAACAAGTACGTTCCCCCGCCCGGGCGCCATGGTCTCTGTGGCAGCTTCAGGTCTTCCGGGCGGCGGCCATTGCCGACTACCTAGCACACTACGAGCGGGACTGCCGGGCCTGCCCCCTGGGCCTAAACAAAGCCAACTACGTGAAGCAGCGGGAACGACTGCTTCGCCCCTTGTACGTGGCCGCGCTGTGCCGCACACTCGTTCCGCCGGTCTCGCGCTCTTTCATTCTCGCCTACCTCGACAGCAAGGGCTTCTGGTGCCTCAGCCTGGTCGACCCTTTCGCGCTCAGCACCCTCAACAACAAGACGCGCACCCAGCACGGCGGCTTCCGAATCCCGCTCTGCCCGCAGGACTGGCTCACCGACGACTTTCCCGCCGACCTGGCCCCCGTCGGCTTTGTGCGCAACCGCCACACCAGCGGTTACTCCTCCTTACTAGACTTCTGTCTGCTCGATATCGAGCAACGCGTCTGGCACGCTCTCACCGGGCTGACGGGCGACCTCGCGGCCGCCGCCCCAGCAGCACCCGCCGACCAGGCCGGCGGCAGCGCGCCCGCTCGTCTAGTTCCCTGGCGCGCTGGCCTAGAAGACGTACGACAACTGGGCTAGCGACGAGGCCTCGCGCCGTCGGCCCCTGCGCCCCGCCGAATGGGCCAACTTCTTCCGCTCTATCCTGCAGCACTACGCGCCGTTGATCCGAATCACCACCGACAGGGGCCGCAGCGTGGACTGGCTGGAGCAGGGCATAGGCCCCGCCAACGGAGACTTGGCCCGCACTTTTACCCCCAAGGCCACACGTCCACTCAGCGAGACCATGCTGCACGACCTCGAGGCCAGCGACCTGCCCGGCCTGCTCAACATCCCCTCCTTACCCGCTTACCATTCCTCTCTCTCGACCGAGGACCTGGCCGTCTTGGCACGCGGCGCGCAGCACACTTTGCGCACGGTACAAAACTCCTATATCCTCTCCATCTTTTTCGAACGCAGGGGGCGCGAGTTAGTTAACTAAATAGACCTCGTCTTGCGCCCGCCACAGTGGCACGCGAGCTAGCGCTTCGACTCTGTCGGCGGCCGCTTCCGTGCGGGTCAGCTCGGCCGCTCAGGAGCTCACCGAGCGGTTCTCACCAGAGGGCACTGCCCTCGAACCAAAGCCCGAAAGCGCCCGGCGCAAACGCGAGGCCGACCTGGAAACCCTGTCGCACCTGCGTGGCTGGGACATCATCCGAGGCACGGCCAGCCTCCGCGCCGCCGTAGAGACGGCCCCCGCTCCGCCCGGCGGGGAGGGAAGCGCCAACCCCGGCCGCAACGACGACGAGGACAAGGAAACACACCTAGACACCCCTGTGCAAAACTTACCACCACGCGCTAGGCGCGCCGCCGCTCGGCGCCGCAGTTCCGCCGGGGGCCCGCCCCCCGTGCTGGCCTTTGAAGTGCAGGGTTTCCAGCAAGTAGCTCTGCGCTGGGGTACAAGGTACAACCAGCCGCGAGAATTCCGGACAACGTTCGCAACGGAACAAGACCGCCAAGACCATCAGTGGCAAAAGTACATCGCCTGGGCACCCTTGTCAGAGGAAGAGCTAGAGCAAGTCAAGGTCGGGTTCAACTAAGAAAACGAATATTGGACAGAGGTCCAAAGGCAAATGCGCCTGGGCGAACATGAACAGGAAATCGAGCTCATCCCGCCCACCGACCGCTGGGCGCACCCCAGGGATTCCAAGTATTAAAATCGACCGCCTAGACATCCGCTATGCTTACAGATTCCTAGTCAAAGACTTTAAATATGGCCACTAGCCTTCCCAGTACCTCTTTGCCAGTAATATACTGGAGTACTATGGTGGTCCAAGCAACAGAAGTAAACGAACGGCAGTCTTGATCTCTCTGCAAAACTTCCTACAGAACAGACTCGTCGTGCAGGAAGTCACTCCCTTTCCCGGCAGGTCCGACCTGGCAATCGTGAAATTCGCAACGGGCGCCCCGGACAGAACTGGACAGGAACTCTCCTCCGAGTACTGGGGGCCTTTCTTCGAGAGGAACTGGTGCATTTTCCCGGTGGCTTTACTAAAAGCTAATTCAGACATTAGCGAAGCTGAGTGGGCAAAACGTTGGAATCTGTTAGGAGGAAGAGAGCGTCTAGGCGCCCTCGATCGAGACGCTTTGCCCGAGCCCATGCGCCCCGCTAAACTATACATTCCCAAGCAAGTTGTCGCCGCCATCAGAGATAAGCTGTGGCTTGAATGAGTCTTGTGAGTGGGAAGGCCACAAAAAGACGGAGGCAAAGTTTTTTCCTTTCCGACTTGGCTTTTTTAATAAAATTGAAATGCTTTTGTTTTAATTCTCTAGTCACCTAGCATCAGTGTATGCACAAAATAACGCTGCGGTGGCAAGCAAGTTTTCATTAATCTGGTCGCGGCTATCGCGCCATGCGCCTCCCCCTCCCCCTTTCTTCCCCTGTGGCCACACACACACACACACACACACACACACAACACCTGACACATATTAGAAAGAGAGGAGGGAGGGAGGGAGGGGGGCGGGGGGCAGTGCCGAGGGGGGGAGGGACGCCCTAGGGGAGGGGGGCAGCCACCCTCCCCCCCCCCCCCCCCCCCCCCCCCCCCCCCCCCCCCCCCCCCCCCCCCCCCCCCCCCCCCCCCCCCCCCCCCCCCCCCCCCCCCCCCCCCCCCCCCCCCCCCCCCCCCCCCCCCCCCCCCCCCCCCCCCCCCCCCCCCCCCCCCCCCCCCCCCCCCCCCCCTCCCTTGCTCTCTCCCTTTCCCGCCCCTGCCCTGCCGCCCTCCCCTTTTCCCTTCCCCGAAAGCAAGAAAGGGATGCCCTGGCCCTTGCTCGCAGCGGTGCCCGGCTCGCTGCCTACGAGGCGCGTGGGGGAACGCTTGGAGGATGAGATGCAACGCTTTTATGCAGAGACTCTGTGTAAGCCCTTTCAAGCAGAAAGAATGGGCCCGGTCAGGTCTGGGCCCCGCGCCGTAGCAGGCGCGGAGATTGCTGTCCTGTCGTTCTTGGGTTTTCTGAGCCGAACGGCTCGCGTCAGAAGGCGCTGGCTGCCCTCGCTAGAGTCAAGTCTGATTTTCTTTGTTGCCAGAGAGGGCGTCTGGCGCACACCCTGCGCCGCCAACTGCCTGCTTGGGTCGAGCACTTGACTAGACAGGCAGACATGTCCTGGGAGAGGTGCCTTTTCCTGGTGACGAGCCAGCGCGGCACCGTCCTGTGCACCGCTGCCTATTACAGAAGGCGGCGGGGCGCTGGAAGGGCGAGCGCCCTGCAGCAGCAGCGACTCTCGCCGGAGCGGTGCACGTCGCTGGTAGTAAGCGCCGCCCGGATTTTCAGTGCGGCCATTAAGAACCTGCGCATGTTGGCCGACACGGAACAATCCTTTCACCCCAAGGAGAGAGAGCTCGGAGTAAGCTTGGTGGACCTGGCCCGCCGCGCGCAACTGGGCGGAGCGCCGCTATTTGGCCCGGTATGGAGCGCCCTTGCCTGCGCGCGACCTCACACGGAGGCTAGTCTCTCTCTCTCTCTCTCTCTCTCTCTCTCTCTCTCTCTCTCTAGTATAGTATAGTATAGTACAATATAGTATAGTATAGTATAGTATAGTATAGTATAGTATAGTATAGTGTAGTATATTGTAGTATATTGTAGTATAGTGTAGTATAGTATAGTATAGTATAGTATAGTATAGTATAGTATAGTATAGTATAGTATGGTATGGTATAGTATGGTATGGTATAGTATAGTATGGTTTGACATATATAGCAAAGCATAGCACAGCGTAGCTTAGTATAGTATAGTATAGTATAGTATAGTATAGCATAGTATAGTATGGTATAGTATAGTAGTATAGCATAGTATAATATAGCATAGTATAATATAGCATAGTATAATATAGCATAGTATAATATAGCATAGTATAATATAGCATAGTATAATATAGCATAGTATAATATAGCATAGTATAATATAGCATAGTATAATATAGCATAGTATTAGTATAGTATAGTATAAAAATATTAGTATGGTATAGTATATTATAGTATAGTATAGTATAGTATAGTAGTATAGTATAGTATAGTATAGTATAGTATAGCATAGTATAGCATAGTATATTTTAGTATAGTATAGTATAGTATAGTATAGTATAGTATAATATAGTAATATTAGTATAGTATAGTATAGTATAGTATAGTATAGTATAATATAGTAATATTAGTATAGTATAGTATAGTATAGTATGGTATGGTATAGTAAAGTATATTATAAAAGTATAGTATAGTATAGTATAGTATATTATAGTATAGTATAGTATAGTATAGTAAAGTATTATAAAAGTATAGTATAGTATAGTATAGTATAATATAGTATACTATACTATACTATACTATACTATACTATACTATACCATACTATACTATACCATACTATACTATATACTTTATGAGAAGTTCGCATGCTATAAACACAATGAGACTAGGAGACGCTAAAATAGTGGCACCTTCCTGTTCCGGCTTGTTCCCGGTGAGTCGTGGAGCTGTAATGATGTTTCCATTCATTGTTATTGATAAATATTTTTTTAAAAAAAAAAAATTCCGACACTTGACTTTAATTTTTTCGAAAAAAAAACCATGTTGGAGCAAAAGTGAAAAACTCCAAGTCCACGTAAAATTTTTTTCCCCAAATTCCACGGAAATGTTGTTTTTTGCGTATTCCTATATTTTTGACATTTTCTTGCATTATTAGCTGCTGCAGATGCTCCTTATTCTCACACAGGACCCAAACGACTTCAAAAAAGCGACTGTCGTGGCACCAAAAAAATTCATCTTTTTAATACCTGCTTCGGTATGTCCATGGAGCATACAGCCCCTCACCGACCGCCCCCGTCCATACTAGACTCATAACACACGCAGAAAATAACAATGAAACACAAATAAAATAAATCTTACACTTGACTTCAACTTTTTTTGGAAAAAATCATTTAGGAGCGATAGTGAAAACTCCAAGTCCACGTAAATTTTTTTCCCCCTAAATCCTCTGAAGTGTTTCTTTTTTAAGCGTATTACTGTATTTTGGAGTTTTGCTGTGATTAATAGCTGCTACAAATGCTCCCTATTCTCATACAGGGCCCAAATGCTCCCTATTATACTATACTATACTATACTATACTATACTATACTATACTATACTATACTATACTATAATATACTATACTATACAAAACTATACTATACTATACTATACTATACTATACTATACTAGTTTTGTATAGTACAGTATGGGAAAGTATAGTATAGTATAGTATAGTATAGTGTAGTATAGTATAGTATAGTATAATATAGTATAATGTAGTACAATAATATAGTATAATATAGTATAGTATGGTATAGTATGGTATAGTATCGTAGATTATATTATAGTATAGTATAGTATAGTATAGTATAGTATAGTATAGTATAGTATAGTATAGTATAGTATAGTATAGTACAGTATAGTATAGTATAGTATAGTATAGTATAGTATAGTATAGTATAGTATAGTATACTATAGTATACTATACTATACTAATACTATACTAATACTATAATATAGTATAATATAGTATAGTATAGTATAGTATGGTATAGTATAGTAATATTAGTATAGTATAGTATAGTATAGTATAGTACAGTATAGTATAGTATAGTATAGTATAGTACAATATAGTACTATAGTATAGTATAGTATAGTATAGTATAGTATAGCATAGCATAGCGTAGCGTAGCTTAGTATAGTATGGTATGGTATAGTATAGTATAGTACAGTATAGTATAGTATAGTATAGTATAGTATAGTATAGTATAGTATATTACAGTTTTGTACAGTATAGTATAGTATAGTATAGTATAGTATAGTATAGTAATAGTTACTATAGTACAGTATAGTAGTATAGTATAGTATAGTATAGTATAGTATAGTATTAGTATAGTATTAGTATAGTATAGTATAGTATAGTATAGTATAGTATAGTATAGTATAGTATAGTATAGTATAGTATAGCATAGTATATTTTAGTATAGTATAGTATAATAGTATAGTATAGTATAATATAGTAATATTAGTATAGTATAGTATAGTATAGTATAGTATAGTATAGTATAATATAGTAATATTAGTATAGTATAGTATAGTATAGTATAGTATAATATAATATAGTATAATATAGTATAATATAGTATAGTATAGTACAGTATGGTATAGTATAGTATAGTATATTATAAAAGTATAGTATAGTATAGTATGGTATAGTATAGTATAGTATAGTATAGTATAGTATAGTATAGTATAGTATAGTAGTATACTATACTATACTATACTATACTATACTATACTATACTATACTATACTATATCATACTATATTATACTTATACCATACTATACCATACTATACCATACTATACTATACTATACTATACTATACTATACTCAGATCTTTGAGCGCATGAAACGCTTGCAAAGCCTCTTTGCCCCACTTCTCAAGTCTCCAACATCAATCATTCTTTCCAACTTAGCCCGTGTTGCACCCCAATCGGGTATAAACTGGCTATAGTATTGCGCCATCGCAAGGAATGAGTGCAATTCAGTGCGGTTCTTTGGTATCGGTCGATTCATAATCTCCTCCCTCTTCTCTTTGGATATCGAGACTCGATTATGGGAGATCTCGTACTCTAAGTATGTCACACTCGTCTTGGCAAGTTGATACTTCTTTAGATTGCACTTCAGGCCAAAAGCTCCGATGCGCCTGAATATATCGGACAAATGATCGATATGCTCCTCCATTGTGTTAGAGTATACGATAATGTCATCGATATAGCAAAATGCATATTCTCCCGCCTTCTGTCCCCGCCTTCTCATAAAGCCTCCGTCAGACAAATCATCGTACTGACTGCTCAACATCTTCTGCATCGCCTTCTGGAAAAGTCCTGGGGCTTGCTTGAGGCCCATCGGAAGCACTTTCGATTGGTATATTTCCATACCCACCACAAACGCCGTCAGCCATCTGTACTTTTCCTCCAGTGGTATCTGCCAGAAGCCATTCTTAAGGTCAATGACCGAATAGAATTTTGCATTCCGCAGTACTCTCCTTCCTTCTTCTAATGTCGGGAGAGGATTTCTCTCTTCCTCCAGCACCTTGTTAACACGAGCATAGTTGACTGTCAGGCGCCATTCTCCTCCTGGCTTCGGCACTATTCTCGGTTGTGAGACTATTGGAGATGTTGATCTCTCAATAAAGTACTCATTGAGCAGCTGTCTTGCTAGCTCCTCCGCTATCTTCGCCTCATGTATATTCAAATTCGCCCTTCGTGGCGCCGGTGACGGCTCCGCACCCGGTATTTTGTAAATAACCGCAGTGAAATCTTCAGGCTTGACACCATCTGCATGTGGAGGGTCAAAAATTTCCTTGTTCGCCTCTAATTTGGCTTTTAAAAGCTCCTTCTCCTTCTCCGTGCCTACTCCTTCTTCCAATATTTTCCGCGCCGCCGCTTGAAAATCTTCATCAGACATCTGCTTATGTTGCTTGAGGGGTTCTCTGTCCTCCTCCAAGCCTAAGTCCTCTTCCGAGACATCATCTAGGCCCGTCTTTTCATACGTGACCGTGTCCGGTTCATCATCTTTGCCGAGCTCCACCAGCATGTCAATGAGTCTTGCGTATTGCAAAGGAGCTTTACGGGTATAAAAACCATCAAAGCATGTGAATGCTTGCGGTATCAATTTCAACTTGTCGAGGTCTCTGAGCTTCCGCTTGTATGCACTGCTCTGCTCACGAGTTCCCATACGACAAGCCACCACTAGCTGTTGCTTGCGAGAGGGTACCGGTATAGGATGCTCAATAAGCCGGTCCCTTATTTCCTGCGCCCATATCGCCTTCTCATTATATGGCAGGATAATAGTATACGGCTTATTATTTTCGAATAAAGTCCGTAAGCATTTCTTCACTTCAGTTAGTGAACGCGGCCACGTCGGCTCGTCACCCCAGAAATCAGTAATAAAACTTTTAATAGTTTCTGGTGGAGTATCCGGGATTCGCCCCGTTCTCCTTGGTACAAACGCCTCCCTTTTTTCTTCTCCTACTTTCGCATGGAAACAGTATCCGTTAGTAATATGGATATCTGTTCCTACTCCTTCCGCGAATCTTGCCAACGACGGGCTTCTTTGTGCGACACATATAATCTCCTCCTTTCGCTTCTCGATTAAGTCATCAATAGACTTTTTGTCCCAATGGCATGTCGGAACTGTGACAGTGCACACTTGGGATTCCCAATTGTCGGTCCAGGACAGTTCATCCGGTCTTACGACATGGGGGTGAACGTACACCTCAAGTGCCTCATGTGCGATGGCCATCTTTTTGTGATCCGTCGCTAGACTCAGCTCATAAGCCTCATAAGAGTCAGTAGCGTTGAAGGGATCAATATCGTTCTCTTCTCCTCTTTTTACTCCATATATCACTCGCCGTGCGGCGCAATCAATCACAGCCCCCATCGTAGCCAATTGGTCATATGATAGTAATATTGACCCGTGGTAACCGGGGACGACATGAAGGTCCATGCGGTATACTCGTGCGGATTTTAACTTAAAGGTCAGTGTGATGATTCCCGTGATGACCGTCCGGCTACCCACTCCCTTCAGAGTGCCAGTCGAATTTTTCATATTTACGTCCACTCAGTCCCGGTATCGATTTAAAAACTTTCGGCCGACAATATTAATATTCGCCATCGTATCATTACCAACTTTTATTATTGTCTTCAATGTTTCACAATAAAGTTCCGTATAACACAGAGCATCGGGCCTGTGTATATTGCCTGCGAGAACAAAAGCTTTACGTTCCAAATTTTGAAGTCTTGTCTCTAAGTTTTTCAACTCCTCCTTCTTCTCCTCCTGCTTCACCTCATTAACATTGTTATTATTCTGCGGTACTGGTGCGTTTACTATGTGAGCGACATTGTCCTGTGGCACTTGAGTACACACATTGTCTTTTTGCTCGCCACCCGCCGCGATCGTAGACATTGAGTCTGTTCCGTGGTTGTTTGCTTGGCCGAGGCGATACGTCTGTCATTGGCCTTCTCGCCTCCATCGCAAGTCTCGCCTTTCTATTTGCATTAGTTATCATTGGTAACCGTGATGTATGAACGGGTATGAGACTACCTTGGGGCTGCAGTCTCTGTGTACCCACATCTTTGTATTCAGATTGAGGAAGCGTTGGCCCAGTCTGCAACAGCATTAGAAAGCACTGTGACTTTAGAGTTAAACTTCACAGTCTTCTCCTTCCTCTTTTCTTCCCCCCCCCCCCCCCCCTCCAGTCATTCCACCACCTCGAAACGATTACCTTGAGTAGTGTCCGGGTGGGATGACGTATCGGTCTCCGAGGCAGTGTTGTAGGCCTGAGCTCGACCGAAATTCTGGTTGGAGCTTGCCCATGAGCCTCCTCCTCCTCTGGGTGGAGGGGGGCTGGAGCTCGAACAGCTCTCCCTCCATAAGGGGTATATCCCCGACCTCCTCCTCTTCCTCTCTGAGGGGTTCCTTGCCACCTCGAGGCTCCTCTCCATGTTCCTCCTCCTCGTCCTCCTCCTCCTCCTCCTCCTCGTCCTCCTGCTCCTGCTCCTCCTCCTCGTCCTCTTTGAGAGGCCTTTAAGTTCTTTTGTCTCTCCCTTTCCTCCTTCTTCTCCTTCATCCTCTTCATGTAGGTAATGATTGCCTCTCGTAACTCCTCATCATCACACATATTGGCATACCAACCTTCGTTCGCAGCGGCAATCTGAAGCATGTTGAAAAGGCCCGGTTCCTTGCCTTCCGTCCTGCTCAGAAAATTTGCCCTTGCTGTTGGGTTCTGCCTATCATGATTGAAAGAGCAGTCTCTGTTCTCCATCTGTGCCTTACACTGCAAGCCCGCGAACCACCTCCAACATGCGGTCTTCAGGTCTGGCTCTCTCTGTCTCTTCCAACCGGCAACTCTGTTTGTGTGCGTGGCTTGTGCGCCAACAGGTACAACGCCTGCCTGTGCCGTATGTGCCTCCGTGAGCGAGTCCATGTTTGAGCATGCACTCATCACTTCTTGAAACAGTGCTGACGGAGCAACGCTTTGAACCGTATTTTCGAACGCGTGTGTCTCGAGGAAGTTCTTGGACTTCACTGAGCTAAACGTCGAGCATTGTTGTATATGAGCTGAGTAAGCTTACTCGGGTTAACTGTGTGTAACGCCGAGAAAAAATAGAGGATGATCGACTTGCGGCCACAGAATAGCCCATAGGAGGAAACTACCTCCGTAAGGGTCGCCGCCAGCCAACAGCACTCCTCAAACTCATCGCCGCTGTCTCAAAGATTTCAAATCCTATGAGAGTACCATTATTATTATTATTATTATTATTATTATTATTATTATTATTATTATTATTATTATTATTATTATTATTATTATTATTATTATTATTATTATTATTATTATTATTATTATTATTATTATGCCCAATGGGCTCAAGGCGTTAAACTGGGACGCCAACTCATAACCCTTTGGTGGTAGATGCTGGGGAGGAGGGTCGTTGCGCGCGTAAAAGATCTTAAACTCCGCATATGCTGGTTGATAGCCCAGGACCCAGCAGACACCAGATTGTTATGGGTGGGGTTTCGAGGCAGCTCTAGCAACCGCGCTTGGTGTATGCACTTGCACATTCGGTGACGTCTTGCAAGAGGTTGCTGGGACTGCGGAATAACCTCGGCTTAGTGCAGTCTTGCCCTCAGGAGCTCCATCGGTGGCCCCGATCATCAGGCGAGAGACTGACACGGGGGGGTGGAGGACCTCGAACAAGGGTATTGGAGGCTTATGTCCGTTGAGGATATGCCATTAGCTGCATCAGTACGCCTCAGATATAGTATTATTATTATCGTTATTATTATTATTCTCCTCCTCCTCCTCCTTCTCCTTCTTCTTCTTCTTCTTCTCCTCCTCCTCATCCTTCTCCTTCTTCTTCTTCTTTACCTTCTTCTTTACCTTCTTCTTTGCCTTCTCCTTCTCCTTCTCCTTCTTCTTCTCCTTCTCCTTCTCCTTCTCCTTCTCCTTGAAGTTCTCCTTCTTCTCCTCCTCCTCCTCCAATTCTCCTTCTCTTCCTCCTCCTCCTCCTCCTCCTTCTTCTTCTTCTTCTTCTTCTTCTTCTTCTTCTTCTTCTTCTTCTTCTTCTTCTTCTTCTTCTTCTTCTCCTCCTCCTCCTCCTCCTCCTCCTTCTTCTTCTTCTTCTTCTTCTTCTTCTTCTTCTTCTTCTTCTTCTTCTTCTTCTTCTTCTTCTTCTTCTTCTTCGTCTCCTCTTCCTCCTCCTGCTCCTCCTCCTCCTCCTCCACCACCACCATCACCACCTGCCGCTCCTCCTCCTCCTCCTCCTCCTCCACCTCCTCCACCTCCTCCACCTCCACCTCTACCTCCTCCTTCTTCTCCTTCTTCTTCTTCTTCTTCTTCTTCTTCTTCTTCTTCTTCTTCTTCTTCTTCTTCTTCTTCTTCTTCTTCTTCTTCTTCTTGTGCAGAGATGCTGGTATCCATGAGATTGAAAATATGACATGAGTGTGGCCACCGCCAGTTCACTGAGCGTCTAGGCCTGTTGCATTGTTTCTCTTCATCTCCTCCTTCTTTCTCAAAAACTTGTACTGTGTCAGATCAAATCCCTCCGAGACTAGAGATTGGTCAAAAACAGTAACAAGGGCCTCGTATTCCTGCGTTTCGTCGCAAGGAAAAGCCTTCATGTATGCATTGATCTCTTTGAGCTTGCTCAAAAGCGAAGCATCAGAGTCTTTGTCTGAGCTCGTCTTGGCATATAGCATGAGACTTGCCACTCCTCCTTTCTTCCCCTTGAAGGCATTTATGATGTTTTGTCTGTCCTTCTTCTCCGTGTTTGTGACCACCACCGTAGTTGAGCCCAGGGGTGCAGGGGCTGGTGGGGCAGGAGCTGATGGGGTCAAATATGTCGGAGGGTGTGCCTTTGCACCACTCACTTTTGCTTTCATTCTCTCCAGTCTCATCGTCTTCTCGAACTCCTCATTCTCTTTCGCCTTCTTCTTCTCAGATATCACCAGCTTTTGAGCATGAGTGATAAAGGCCACCAATTCAGAAGCAGATCTGAGAAAATTATATTTCTCCGCATATTGGTCAACACCTGCTTTATTGGCGACCGGTGGTGCGTTACTAAGTGATTTAAGGACAGAGTGATCCTTGGTAGGAATCCATCTCTTCCATGCCTCCTTATGCAGTAACGCACCCATCAACAGTCTGATCTTATCAACAGTCTGATCTTGGTCAGAACTCTGTCGGTCTTCTCTAACTCATCAATCACAGGATGAGTTTCTCCTGCTGCCTTAATGCTTTTTTCCATCTCTGCCTTCCCCTCCTCCAAGGCCTTCATTTCCATCGTAAAAATGAAATATGCCACTCGAGTTTTTCGAACCCAGATTGGTCTTCATTTTTGTTACATCGACTGCCTCCTGACCAGTCGCGAGGAATCTGGCCGTTGCTCTTGGGTTTGTGTACTGGAGGTAACCCTCACATCGTGGGCAGTATAACAAAGGAATTGCGTAACTTTGGGATCCCATTTTTTCCCAAATTTTCTAAGGTTTTGGCTGGTTTTTTCAAAACTCTCAGGATACGTGTAGAAACGATGCCGATGCTAGGAAAACTTATTAAAACGATATTAAAACATGTTTTTATTAATTTAGACTGACTTTGACTTCACTTCAACAGTACTCCGGAGGGCGGTCCGGACCTGTCTGACATACGTATTTTTCGAGTTTTCGTACATGTCAAATCAGCGGGTTTTGATAGCAAATTCAAGGGCGATGCAGGAAAACATGTTTTTAATGTTTGCAACTATTTACTATTGCAGTCTGATCTCATTCTAAGAATGTTTACGGACTTGGAGCCACGGGCGCAGACTTGCACTGACTCAGCAGTGTACTACACAACTACACCCAAGTCAGAGCATAGTTGTGCGTCCTCTGCTACAAAATCAGCGTAAAAGGGCAAACAATCGATATAATTACTAAATTATCATTATTTCCTGACATTTCACTTATTGTCAGCCATATAGAATGACTTTGTGACTTGACTTGGGCGTGCGTGCTGTCACACAGCGAACGCTAACCCAAGTCAAGGCACCGACAAAAAAGTGAAGGCACAAAGCGGCATAAGCGGCGCAATATGGCAGGCAATTGATATATAACTACTAAATTAGAAATACTAGCTAAAATTTCATCATTGACAGTCATATTGAATGACTTTGTGCCTTGACTTGGGCACCGACAAAAAAGTGAAGGCACAAAACGGCATAAGCGGCTGTTTTTTTTTGGTAGTCAGATCAAGTACAAATCACTAGATAGGGGCACTCGCGCTGTTGAGTCTACTGCACAAGCACATAATGATATGTATAAGACAAGGAAAGCAAAACAAGTTCAATACCTGGTTGCAAAAGCGTTTGACCTGCTATGCTAACGGCTCATCGTCGTCATCGGAGTCAGTGGTACCCTCCATGCCGGAGACAGGGTCCGGCCAATTACAGAGCTCGCAGACATCGCCTCCTTCTTCGTTCAAAAACCCACAAGTTGGGCATTTCCAGGGCCAGGAACCAGGGTGTTGAACACTTGGTCGTCGCGCCCGCTTGTGGGCGCGACCTCTGCCAGCAACGTGCTGTTCACTTGCTTGTGCCCCTTGCGCTCGCTTTTGAGCGCGACCTCTGCCACTGCCTGCGGCACGGCGTCCTCGTCGCCGTCCCCTCGCGCGATTGCCTCCGCGTCCACGGACGATTCCGCTTGCAAGGGCTGCCCCTACGACATCATATCCTACATACTATGGGAAGCGACACAAAACAAGTACCTTCAGGGTCAGGTTCTGGCTGGACCGCGGGAGGCGCTTTCTCATCGTCGTGCTCCTCCAGTCCGCACGCACAGACTTGAAAATGTTCCCATGCAAGATCGACTAGCTTCGGCTTGAGGAATTGCTTGCGGTCGGCGTTTTGGCTTGCCACACCGTGTAGCCGCAGCCACTGCTTAAGCTCCTTCACAACCATGTGCTTAGCCTGAAAAGCCTCCTTGTCGGAGCACTCCTGAAGAAGCAGTGACACCTTCCTCCATGGCTCAGTGGTGTTTCCGAAAGCAATATCTTGTGCCAGCCTTTCGTCGGCTGTCAGCTCCCGGGCCCCTCGCCATGGCGGATGAGCCGGCGGGTTCCGATCATTGCAAAAGTATGTACGGGGCAAGGACTGGAGCTCCTCCGGAGTCAACTGGTGAAGTGCTTGGATTTTTTCCGCTCGTTGTGGGGGCAACTCCATCCAATTGGACGGTAGTTCTTCGACAACACGCAGCTCAACTCGCCATACCTTCCCCGTAGCGTCGACACACTCCATGTGAGCTGGGCGGCCGGGAAGGCCGCCATCGCCATATGCACCGTCAAAGTAAATTCGAGTGAGGTTTTTGGCCTGTAGCATTTCCTCAACCCACTCTCTCTCCTGTGCAGATTGGTACTTGGCCAGAGTGCGAATATCCTTCTTCAAGCGAGGGTTGACAAAAGCACCAACGGGCAGCTTTGGAGGCAAATTGCTCGCTGCAAGACAAGAAAAAGTTCAAACAAGTATAAAATCAAGTTGCGCGATGAAAATGATAGAAATTAAAAAAAAAAAAAAAAAAAAAAAAAAAAAAAAAAAAAGCGGTCTGACCGGGGCGATTAACAAAAAGCTTGATGGGATCCCCCTTCGGGTCATCGTTGACCCCATGCCACTCCGGCTGAGCGGCGCCCCACGTCTTGACTTCCGCAGTCGGCAGAGCGCCGGGTTCCGTTTTGCGGATGCGCCAGGCCAAGGGTCTAGCGTAGTTCTTGAAGTGTTTGTTCATACACGGACTGTAGAGGGTTTGCCAGTCGTAGTTACAAGTCAGGAGCATAATCACGTATCGCTCCCTCTTCGTTTTGAAGGCCAGCAAGAGTTTGAGTAGCGCTTGAGCGAGATTGGTGGTAAGAAAGGTCGTGTTCCACCCTATTTGCATGACTCTGAAGTCCTGGTCATCGCCATCGTGGCCGTGCCCCTTGACCATACGATTACTCTGAAACTCACCGTACACGTCGTTGGCCACAACATGACAGCCGAATCCCAGCATCGGCCATGCCACGTTGTCTCCGGCGCCGTCCCAGTACAAGTTCAGTTTCCAGGCAGGCATTGTCTTGGCCTGCCATAGCTCCCAGTGAATCATAGCGGCAAGCATCGTGATGTTACTGTTAACACCCTTGTCCACTGCCCCCTCCAAATAGGCGAAAATAAAGTGCGTGTCAGTAGTGTGGCACGTTGTCATCCCGATGCAAAGGCGGAATACCATTTTGCCTTTGAAATCCTTGGAACGTCGGCGACATGACGGAATCTTCACCGGGGGCTTCATGTCAGTCGAAATGACCAACGAATGCTGGTCATGAGGAGCGCTTTTTTTGTTTCTGCCATGCTTCCAGGCGGACCTTTCTGTGCATCTAAATCATACGATTGATATGAGTATTGCGTGATGGAGAGAAACAATTTACCTTGTGGTGCAGCTGATTGCGCCGGCGCCAATCTTGAGCCTCGGCTGTACTCTTGAAACCCCTGGCGTGCTCGGCCGCAAGTTCGGTGCAGATATCGTCCTTAGAGAAATCACCCGCTAAATGTGATAACAAAACAAATAAAGACAGATGTGACGGCCGAAGAAAGCAAACGAGCAAACAAGAATGAAATTAGCACAGAGAAATGGAAATAGATTGTACCTCGCATGAGCGTGACATGTTTGTAGTCTGTGCGCCATACTTCGTTGATGGTATTATCGTCAGGCGGCTGTAGATGATTAACTCGCTGAGAACCACCAAACCGCTGACACGCCTCCTTCCAATGTTCTCGAACGTACCGATGAACTCCCGCGTCGGATGCCATTTCCTGAATCTTCCATTTGCCGTCGGTACAGATTTCCGGGTCGATGGAAAAGCGCTCACAAAGCAGAATCGAGACAATGTCGGAAACCTCAGCTTGGGTACTGTTCAGTTTGATGTAGACTGAGGCGTTGTTGTCGAGAAGCCTGCGTGCCCTTGCCAGCACAGCGTCCCCGATAGCAAATATTCGCTGCCACATTTCTTTACAAACCTCCTCAGTCTGAAAGAAGTACTGGACAGAGCCGGAGGGTGTCGACATAGCTTCCAATTGGCTGTGAACCCAGGTATAGAGCTCTTCTAAGGAAATAGGGCATGTCTTTGCTCTCGCCTCCATCACCTCACGTGTGTCAATGAAAGAATAACATTTCCATTTCGCACAACACACTGATTGAACAATGTGCTCGAGCTCGCCATACGTCATACCCAAATATTTCGCAAAAGCAGCAGGCCGCTGCAATGGGGCCTCGCGCTGATTTCGGCTTTTCATGCGGTATGGTCGAAGTGGGTCCGCTCTCGGCCGTACAACACGCGGAACAGTCAGCTTCATGCTGACGTACAAAGGCAGGTGTGATTCCTTGACTTCATCGACGTTGTAGGCGGGGCGGAAAGGCGGCAGTGCGCCAGTCGAACTCCGCTCAGAACCACCATCCGTATTGCTGGGATCTTCTTCCCACTCAGCCATGATTCCTTCAATTCCCTGTAGTAATGGATCATGCGATGTAAGAATCAGAAATTGAAAGCGAGAAAGAAATGTATGTGAGTATAGCTTTGGAATTAGTGACCTCGGGAGTTCCTGTGGGGACAAACAGCCTCGTATGCGCGTGACCCTCGTCCGTGTGAACTGAGCTGGAATCAGAGTCCGGGGCGGAAGAATCTGAGTCCGGGGCAGGCAAAACCGTGTGCATATCAGTAGCCTGTAATTTTAAAGGTTTTTATGCATATGTGTCAGAGAGAGAGACAGAGAGAGAGAGAGAAGTAGCAGCTACCCTTTCTCCCTTCACAACTGCATTGTAGGCAAACATAGCAGACTGCCCGTCTCCGAACGCGATGGTGCTCGACCATGCTCCCCGATCATATGGAGTGATCTGGACAACAATAATAGCAAACAAAAAAATCCTTAGATTGACACGGGCGCAAGAATTATTCTGACCGTTGAACTAGATGCGCGCTCAAGAATAACAGTTGTATCAGATGACTGCCGCTTCAAGCTGTTGCCAGAGTCGCAAGGAACTGTAAGCTCATCGCTGAGACTCTCCAAAAGTTTGAGCTTTTTCTCCTCACTCATCGAAACTGACTTTGTCAGCGGCTGAATACTGACAGACAAGCTTCGGATGAGTGCTTCCTTCTCGGACGACGACAGTGAAATTGACTTCGGAGGCAATGGATATTCATCTGGAGGCACAATAAAAAAAAGCTGGCGCCCTTCCGCCCTGTCAAGTGCCCACACAGGAATAGTTTTCCCGAGTTTGAACGATGCAGCGTCCTTCATCCAGTCAGGATGTCCATCGCTGGGGCTAGTAGTTACTGACAAGTTTGGGTTCTCTCGGTACGTGAGAAAAATTTGCTGGTTCTTGCCGACTTCATGTGTCAGTCTCACTACTTGATCCAGCTTGCACACCTTGGCATTAGACGATCTGGTCCGGCCGTTGAAAGCAACACAAGCGCTGTTGAGTAAATGCATAGGATTCCTGCTGTTTTTGCTTATGAAGTCGATAGGCTGCATCCCAACACATAGAGTATTGTAAACTTTCATGGTGTAGTGCTGTGCGAAAACAGCGTCAGTGTCCGGTCCCAAAGGAATTCCGCCAGGGCCCAACTCTCCCAGAGCGAAGCCAGCAGGCAGCGCCGTGTCTGCGAAGACACCAACACCGCCTTTTCCTTCCAAATATCTTACAGATATCGGTGCCTTCCTGGCGGTGTGCAACATACTGGACATGACCACACCTAAAAAAAAAATCAAGACAGAAACAATTAGAAACAATTAAGAAAAAACAAAAACATCATTTTCTGACGTTTCACGCGAGTGAAGACAAACAGGGACGGCGTTTGGGTAGGAGAGAAATGTAAATGGAACTAGACAGAACAATACATATACATGTGGGTGGGGGAGGGGGGGGGGGGGGTTGGTTGTTGAGCATGTATAATGTAGATCACGAAGAAGAAGAAGGAGAAGAAGAAGAAGAAGAAGAAGAAGAAGAAGAAGAAGAAGAAGAAGAAGAGGAAGAAGAAGAAAAAGAAGAAGAAGCAAACATAGAGAAAAAAAGAAAGAGTAAGAGAGAGAGAAAGAGAGGAAGAGAGAAAGAGAGAGAACCAGGCCTGGTTTGAACCAGGCTGATGACGTGCTGCTCGATGAGGATTGCGGTTGACTATACAACTGCTAAACAAACAAAAAACACAAGAAACGCCATCAGTAGTAGTAGTAGTAGTAGTAGTAGTAGTAGTAGTAGTAGTAAAAAGGAAAGGAGAAGAAGAACAGGAATAAGAAGAAGGACGAGGAGGAGGAGGAGCAGGGAAAAAAAAAAGAACAAGAATAAGAATAATAATAATAAGAAGAAGAAAGTGTAAATGAGTCTATGTATACACATATGTCTGTACGCATGATTGTTTTGCTGTGCTACTGGAAGAACAGACAGGAAAAAAAAACCATCATGATTCCTGCTTAATATAAGCTTTAAAAATATAAGAAAACATAAAATTATTTACAATTTTTGTATATCAACTGCACACCAACTGCACAAATCTTGGCTAATTTAAAAATTCAATCATGGCCAACGACAAAGGTTTGTGCACAGCTATTATAAAAACAAATACACAAAACAACAAAGCACAGGCATTCCGGCTCAAGTTGAGCTTCAGAAGAGCTGGAAACATAAAATCGTTTACAATACTTTGGTTTCCCCTGCACACCAACTGCACAAATCTTGGCTAAAATTCAAACATGGCCAACGACAAAGGTTTGTGCACTGCTATTATAAAAACAAATACACAAAACAACAAAGCACAGGCATTCCGGCTCAAGTTGAGCTTCAGAAAGAGCCGGAAACATAAAATCGTTTACAATACTTTGGTTTCCCCTGCACACCAACTGCACAAATCTTGGCTAAAATTCAATCATGGCCAACGACAAAGGTTTGTGCACTGCTATTATAAAAACAAATACACAAAACAACAAAGCACATGCATTCCGGCTCAAGTTGAGCTTCAGAAAGAGCCGGAAACATAAAATCGTTTACAATACTTTGGTTTCCCCTGCACACCAACTGCACAAATCTTGGCTAAAATTCAAACATGGCCAACGACAAAGGTTTGTGCACTGCTATTATAAAAACAAATACACAAAACAACAAAGCACAGGCATTCCGGCTCAAGTTGAGCTTCAGAAAGAGCCGGAAACATAAAATCGTTTACAATACTTTGGTTTCCACTGCACATTCAATGCACAAAGTTTTGCTAAAATTCAGACATGGCCGACCCAGAGACTGTATCTTCAGATTGCAACAACGGAGCTGTTTTCTCAGACAAAATTCATTGCAAACGAAAGGCCACACGCAAACAACATAGTGCAAATGTTTTCGTGGCATGGCACCAGCCGGCTGGACAGATAGGCCTCATAATCCAACCAGAAACGAGCGTTTTTGGGCTTGTTTTTGTGCATCGTTTTCTGCTGCCAGACCCAAGAAAAAAAAAAGCAAGATCATTCCGGCTCAAGTTAAGACTCACCAAGAGCAGGAAATATGTTTTCATTTCAAATCTTGCAATAATGTTGGCGTTCTACGTGCAACAACGTGGCGCTCCACTACCTCCTCTCGAGAAAAAATTTGGTGTTGTGGTCGTACTTTGAACAACTTCCCGTAAATTCTACTTCAACCAACTTACCCGCCTTCTCTTGATCCCGCCTACCCGTCGCCAGTGTGTGAGTCTTCACTCTCCCCCGTGTCCAAGTGTGTGAGTCTCACTCTCCCCCGGCCCGTGCCTGTGCCAATGAAATCCCAAGAAGAGAAAAAAGTAGTGGCGAGAACGATCGAGACTGTTCGCAAAAACCGTCTTGGGGAATTGTTTCTTACGATAAATGGAGCTAAGCCTGAGAAAAAGAACTACCTGGCATTTTCGAAGGTCATCATTCCCTGGCATTTTCGAAGGTCATCATTCCCGAGGAGGTGCACAGGCGTTATGACCTGGCTGCGCGTGACCTTGACACCTTGGTGCCAGGGCACTCGTATACTTACAAACAGGGTGGCAAGCTTGACAAAAATGATGCCCAGCCTTATGACGATGGTCTCGGGGAAGTAGCGGGATTGAAAAGAAACAGGAAACAAACGTCATTTCTGGCCCCTGCAAATGAGTCGGAGGTCACATCTAAAAAGAAAGCCAAAAAGAATGACGGAAGCAACGGCTCTGTTGAAGGGAAAAAGCCTCCGCATGTGGACCCTCCGGCAACGAAGCCCCCTGCCCCGAAGCCTCCTGCCCCGAAGGCGAAGGCGACGAAGGCGACGGCCCGTGCCAAGAAGCCGGGCAGGGAACAAAAAGCTACTACTACTACAACATCATCAGCTACTACTACTACAACATCACCAGCTACAACTACTACAACATCGCCATCTACTACGACTTCAACATCACCATCTACTACTACTTCAACATCACCATCTACTACTACTTCAACATCACCATCTACTACTACTTCAACATCACCATCTAATACTACTTCAACATCACCAACTACTACTACTTCAACATCAACTACTACTACTACTCCCACACCACCATCAACTCCCACACCGAAAGCAGAGGAATCTGATCTACCTCCATGCCCAGATGGAAAGGTGAGGGTCTGGGAGACGCCCACTACCTTCACGTTTGCTTCCGGCAAGAAATATCAGGACTGGTATACATACATATACACACATACATAGATGCATACATACAAACATACAAACATTCATACATACATACTTCTTCTTCTTCTTCTTCTTCTTCTTCTTCTTCTTCTTCTTCTTCTTCTCCCCTCCTCCTCCTCCTCCTCCTCCTCCTTCTTCTTCTTCTTCTTCTCTTTTCTGTTCTTCTTCTTCTTCTTCTTCTTGTTTCTCTTCTTCCTCTTCTTCTTCTTCTTCTTCTTCTTCTTCTTCTTCTTCTTCTTATATTTTCTGTTGTTGTTGTTGTTGTTGTTCTTCTTCTTCTTCTTCTTCTTCTTCTTCTTCTTCTTCTTCTTCTTCTTCTCTTTTCTGTTCTTCTTCTTCTTCTTCTTCTTCTTCTTCTTCTCTTTTCTGTTGTTGTTGTTGTTGTAACTTGTTGTTGTTGGACTGGTATACATACATATACACACATACATCCATACATACAAACATACAAAGATTCATACATACATACATACTTCTTCTTCTTCTTCTTTTTCTTCTTCTTCTTCTTCTTCTTCTTCTTCTTCTTCTTCTTCCTCTTCTTCTTCTTCTTCTTCTTCTTCTTCTTCTTCTTCTTCTTCCTCTTCTTCTTCTTCTTCTTCTTCTTCTTCTTCTTCTTCTTCTCTTTTCTGTTGTTGTTGTTGTTGTTGTTGTTGTTCTTCTTCTTCTTCTTCTTCTTCTCTTTTCTGTTCTTCTTCTTCTTCTTCTTCTTCTTCTCTTTTCTGTTGTTGTTGTTGTTGTTGTTGTTGTTGTTGTAGCTTGTTGTTGTTGGACTGGTATACATACATATACACACATACATAGTTACATTTTATTACATACAAACATACAAACTTTCATACATACATACATACTTCTTCTTCTTCTTCTTCTTCTTCCTCTTCTTCCTCTTCTTCCTCTTCTTCCTCTTCTTCCTCTTCTTCTTCTTCTTCTTCTTCTTCTTCTTCTTCTTCTTCTTCTTCTTCTTCTCTTTTCTGTTGTTGTTGTTGTTGTTCTTCTTCTTCTTCTTCTTCTTCTTCTTCTTCTTCTTCTTCTTCTTTTCTGTTCTTCTTCTTCTTCTTCTTCTTCTTCTTCTTCTTCTTCTTCTTCTTCTTCTTCTTCTTCTCTTTTCTGTTGTTGTTGTTGTTGTTGTTGTTGTTGTTGTTGTTGTAACTTGTTGTTGTTGGACTGGTATACATACATATACACACATACATAGATACATACATACAAACATACAAACTTTCATACATACATACATACTTCTTCTTCTTCTTCTTCTTCTTCTTCTTCTTCTCCCCCTCCTCCTCCTCCTCCTCCTTTTCCTTCTTCTTCTTCTTCTTCTTCTTCTTCTTCTTCTTCTTCTTCTTCTTCTTCTTGTCTTTTCTGTTGTTGTTGTTGTTGCTGATGTTGTTGATGTTGGGACGGGGGGAAGCTTGCTGTTGAAGCTGACGACGGACGACAACAAGGTCCGGGAGGGAGCCTTGGTACTCAACGTCAGGCTGACCAAGTACCACGATTTTCTGTTGGGCCCCAAGACGCAAGTGGAAACCTGCGAATGGGAAACAGCAAGCGCTCCTGGGTCTCTCTCCCCCCCCCCCCCCCCCCCCCCCCCCCCCCCCCCCCCCTCTCTCTCTCTCTCTCTCCCCCCCCCCCCCCCCCCCCCCCCCCCCCCCCCCCCCCCCCCCCCCCCCCCCCCCCCCCCCCCCCCCCCCCCCCTCTCTCTCCCTCCCCAGTCCCACCCTCACGCCATCCACTGTCCCTTGCAGGCTAGCCTTGATCTTTCCACCGGATTGGCGCAAAAAGGGTCAAGCCGACAGAAACCGAAGTAAAAATTCCTTCTGCCTCTCTCTCTCTCTCTCTCTCTCTGACAGGTCTCTCTCTCTCTCTCGCCCTCTATCTCTCTAATAGTATTTCTGTCATTGTCTTCCTCTCCCACCCCCCCTTTTTTTTATTCTTTCTTTCTTCTTCTTTTTCTTCTTCTTCCTGCAGTGTCTCTCTCCCCCCCCCCACCTCTCTTTCTCTCTCTTTTGTTGTTAATATTGTTGTTATTATTTATTGATTTGTTGTTAATTTATTCTTTCTTTCCTCAATTTAGGCACCAAACGCTACATCATGGCCGTTCGGGAAGTCGACACCACCGGGGACGGGGTTGCAGACTCGAAGCATCTGCAGCTGCTGGGCTTTTACGTTTTCAACTACAAGCGCTCCGTCTACCTTGGAGATTCACCCTTGGACTTCGACAAAGATATAGCCCCCTTGTTTAAGCCGTACGTTGGGAATCCCACCATCCCCCCCCTTCTTCGCAAGTGGAGAAAGCTGGAGTTCCTTCTGGCGGACTGTGCTGCCGAAGCAAATGTACATACACACAGTCTTTCTTTTCCTTCCTTTCTTTTTCTTTCTTTCTTTCTTTCTTTTTTCTTTCTTTTTTTCTTTCTTTTTTTTCTTTTTTTCTTTCTTTCTTTCTTTTTTTCTTTCTTTGTCTTTACCTCTCCCCCCCCCCCCCCACCTTGTCGTTTAGAAACTCCCCAAGTCCAACTCCGCCGCCGTGACTATGCCGCGAAATTCTCTCAGGGTCAAAAACCTCAAAAATGGTCAGGCTGTTTCTTGCCTTGCCTCGCAAGTCTGAGTTTTATGTGTGTGTATATGCAGAAACTACTGCAGGCATGGACGGAGACGAGGAGGAGGTCGAGGAGGTTATAATGCCGGAGCCAGCAACCAAAAAGCCCAAGACCAACAACAAAAGTAAGGAAACTCATTTGATTTTCGTCCATCGTTGCATATTGCTGCTGCATTTATGTCCGGACTTTATGGTGTGTGTCAATTATGTGTAGAAACTCCAAGCCCAAAGACAAGTCCAAGTCTGTGAGTAAGGTAAAGCTTCTAATATTACATAATCTCACATAATCTGCTTTAGCTTTCCGTATGCAAACGCTGTTCGCTTTTATTTCTGCAAATACATTGTGGGTGCAGAAGGCGGAGGAGGAGGAGGAGGAGGAGGAGGGAGGAGAAGCGCCTGCCTCCCTTACCGCGGGCCAGGTTGAAGCCATGCTAGCGATCGCACTAGGCAAGCACACTCAGAACATAACTAAGTTGTTAGAAGACAGACAGCAGCAAGAACGGGAAAGACAGGCAAAAGAAGCACAGGAAAAAGAACAAGAAGAAAAACAAAAGCAAAAAGCAGAACAAACAAAACACAATAAGATAAAGGGTAGTAAGAAAAATACTCCACGTGTGCAAGAGGCAGATGAGGGCGAGGCAGAGGATGGTGAGGATGAACCGGTTGAGAAGAAAATCACCAAAACCGGCAACAAACCACAACCTCCAGCAATTGACAAGGAGGATCTGTTGGAGAGAATGGTAGAGAGATTGTGTGAGAGGGTAGGCATAGCGGTCACGTCCGGATCCCCTGCACGCAGCACCGCTGCCAGCACTGTCACCAACTTGCCAGCCTCGCCCGCCGGAGGCAACCCATACTTTGATTTCGCCTTGGCGTCCATGGCAATGCGGCGCTCGTAAAGGTACTCGGTCGCTGCATGTTGCCTTAAATATTTTGTCTGTTTATGTAGGCGACACTGAAGGCTATGTGATGGTGGGGGCTGTTAGTCAGTCAGATCAAGTTCAAATCCAACAAGAGCTAGCTGTCTTGGATGGGCAGCTATTTTTTTACCTTGAAAACAAGTAGAAATACAAACATCGCCGCTTATGCCGCTTTGTGCCTTCCCTTTTTTGTCGGTGCCTTGACTTGGGTTAGCGTTCGCTGTGTGACCGTGACAGCACGCACGCCCAAGTCAAGTCACAAAGTCATTCTATATGGCTGACAATAAGTGAAATGTCAGGAAATAATGATAATTTAGTAATTATATCGATTGTCTGCCATTTTACGCTGATTTTGTAGCAGAGGACGCACAACTATGCTCTGACTTGGGTGTAGTTGTGTAGTACACTGCTGAGTCAGTGCAAGTCTGCGCCCGTGGCTCCAAGTCCGTAAACATTCTTAGAATGAGCTCAGACTGCAATAGTAAATAGTTGCAAACATTAAAAACATGTTTTCCTGCATCGCCCTTGAATTTGCTATCAAAACCCGCTGATTTGACATGTACGAAAACTCGAAAAATACGTATGTCAGACAGGTCCGGACCGCCTCCGGAGTACTGTTGAAGTGAAGTCAAAGTCAGTCTAAATTAATAAAAACATGTTTTAATATCGTTTTAATAAGTTTTCCTAGCATCGGCATCGTTTCTACACGTATCCTGAGAGTTTTGAAAAAACCAGCCAAAACCTTAGAAAATTTGGGAAAAAATGGGATCCCAAAGTTACGCGATTCCTTTGTTGTATGAACGTTCCCAAATCAGGGTTTGAGTGTACACCCCAAAGATAGCATCGAGTAATTCAAGGTGGGTGTGTGTGTCCCCAAACTTGATATGCTGTATCTTCTTTTTCTTTTCTGGATCAGAGACCAGTTTGCAGAGGAGCTGTGCTGTGTTTGATAATAGGATATAGACATCCTTTTTAGCACGACTTTTCTCTCTTCTTTGATCCTGAGGGATCCACACATAGGTGTCCTTCTCTCCCCCCATCTTGTTATCAAACTCTTCTTTAGTGAGGTCATAGTGGTCTTGCACCCACTGTTGTTCCTCCACTGTGATCTCCTCTCCATCACTATGAATCAAGTCGATCATTTTTCGTCCCCCTCCTCCCGTGTAGGCAGGTGGTAAGGGATTACCATATGCTCCTCCTCCTCCCGTCTCTTCTTGTTCAAATCCTCCTTCATCTTCGTCTCCTCCATATCTTCCTTCATCATCCCAGCCCTCTTCTACTCCTCCTCCTACTCCTTAATCTCCTCATCCTCCTCCTCCTTTATTCAGTCCTCTTCCTCCTCCTCCTCCTGCTTCTTCTTCTTCTCTTCTTTGTTCTGCCTCCGAGAATTCACTCACTTCGGCGGTCTCTGTCGACCTGATGTCGTAGTAGTAATTAAGAGGAGGACAGTGTCAGCTCCTATGTTTGGTTTTTGTTCGTTTGTGTTCTGTTCCTCCTTCAGTCGATTGACTAGTGAAGAGAAAAACTAATAGAGAGGGTAGAGTGAGATTCCCTGTCCTCTATGAAACACTGTTTGTATGTTTGTTTTTGTTTGAGAAAAATAGTCTTTGAGACTTTCTCCGATTCTTGTTCTCCTTACTCAGATTACTTTCTCCTCCTTCTTTTCTATATTGTATCTAGTATGAGGCACTTGGACCTACACACAGATAGTAATAGAGAAGCTTGAAAAGCTCTCCTTGAGAAGTCGACAGTCGGTCGGATAGGTTCTCAGACCTACCTTTAGAAAACGATCAGAGAGTTGCAAAAATACTCTGACGTATGTGTGAGATAATGCAGATAAATGCACAAACTAGAAGGGTAGAGTGTTGTGCTCCTGTCCCTATGCTTGTTTGTGTTTTGTGTGTGTTCCTTCACTCTTCTGTCCACCTCCTTCTTCTTGGTCTCTGTGTGAGAACAGCAAGAACGACAGAGAGTTTGTATCTGATGTCTCCTTGTGAGCACACAGATATGGATTGGGCTAGAGGGTACGAGACACCTGCTTGAGACCAATCAAATTATTTGTTTTGTAAAAGAGTTATGAGGGAGCTGTGTTGGAGTATTTGTTTTCGTCTGACGTCCCCGTGTGAGACAGGTCAGTGAAAATTCACTCTGTTGCCTGTGTGGCAAAGCAGAAAGAAATCACCCTAGTGATGTGGACTCCAAATGTAATGCCCCCAACGATAGCTCGTAAAAAGTCGGTAATACAACCAAACACAGTCCTCAAAAGATGAGAATGATGTCTCGTTATATTAGCTCAGTGAAACCGAAAAGGAAAACGGCAACAGACCAGGAATAAAATGGCATCAGGTCCAATCCGGACACATAATACTGAAAAACAAGCTGGTGCACCTGTCACCACAAAAAAAGGTATTTTTTACCAGCTATCCGGGGGGTGATGCCTACATGCTCTCTGGAGTCAGGACTTCATGCAGCCATATAGACTTTTAATAAGAGTTCGTTGTGTATTTATCCCTTGGGGTTGTATCCAAACTCACAATTCGAATTTCCCTTTCAAGTGGAAACTGCACACACGAGTTCGTGCAGTGGTCACTGTAGCTATTTCAGTAATTTCACTCACCGTTACTTGGATAGTTGATTTGTCAATAGGGACTGATAATCAATCATGCCAATGTTAGCTGAAAGGATTTTAATACATCAGTTACCAGTCACGCGGCACTGTAATTATATCAGTCTTATAATTACTTAACTTAGTCAGAGTCAGTGACAGTGACATGTCAGACCAGCATCTAAGTTAGGCAGTTTTGTGACGTGGCAGTTCTGCCGCTGTTCGTTCAGTTCTCTTGGTTGTACGAGTTATTAAAGTGTGAGTTTCCAGCTTGCGTGAATAGACTTGCTAGTGTAGCCCGGAGTGATCCTGAAAGGGATCGGTAAAGGTTCCATAATGAGTATCGTTATCTACCCGAAGGTTATGAGCTTTGGAGCTGAAAAAGAGATGGGTTTAAAGCAGGCGTACATCCCGCAGTTGGATGGTACCACTCGGAACTATTCCGATTTCCGGTACAAAATGGAGAACTATGCCAGATGCATCAGTGCCTGGCATGGTGAGTGTGTCACGCTGGCGTTCACAGACCCAGCTAAAGCCAAGGTTAAATATCCCTACGACCCTGCGAAAGCCATGAAAGTAGAAGAAAGGGAGTTGCCAGAAGAGCCAGATTCAGAGGACACTCCAGACTCAGGGTCAGACTCTGATGCCAGTGCCTCAGACGGAGCTAGGCAGCAGAGGCCCAAGACTAGAACTGAAGCCAAAACACCAACAGAAATACCGAAAGAGTGGGCAAAAATGTCTGAAAAACAGAAGACACAGTGGAGAGAGAAGAGAGCTAAAAGACTGAAGCGCGAGAAAAGAAAACAGTCTAAACGAGCACATACATTAAGAGTAAGAAACATACAGAAAGAGAAGAAACATTATGACCGCGAACACTGCAACTCATTCTGTCTGTCGCTTTCTCTCACCCTGTTGTTGTACGATATTTGCACACTAAGACAGTGAATGGCCCGATAGAGCTAATAGAGGCAGTTAGTGCCAAGTTCGGTTCAATCTCCGGGGTCAGCAAAAATATCCAAGCACAGATATTCGAAGACACATACCCCAAGCCAGGACAGAATGTTGATGCATGGCTAAGCGATTAGATTGCCCTGAAAGGAGAAGTAGAGAGTCACAGAACCCACCCTTTTGATGAGGATGACCTCGTAAGATGACTCCTCACAAAACTCTCACGTCACCCCGCATATGGCGAGACCTTCAAAGCACAACACTTTAATCTACCACCTAACCTCAGACTTAAATTTGACTACTTAGTCGAGACTGCGAGGGATACGTGGGCGTTGTGGAGAAAGGATAAGTGGAAGGGAGAGAACAAGAGAGAGAAACCTGACAAGAACAGAGGACAGAAGAAAGAGACAAACCTCATGTTAGATGATCAGGGAGATGAAGGGGATGTGGGTAAGGGCAAGTACAGGAAGCTTAAGAAGAAGGAGGAATGGTGGCTGAAAGTTACGTGTTTTGCATGTGAAAAGAAAAATCATACGAAGAAGTATTGCCCGGACACTAAGGCCAAAAAGCAAAACCAAGAGAGAGATGATAAACTTAAGCAAGACAAGAGCAAGAGAAAGGGGAAGACACACAACAATCAGAACAAGCCTGAGAAGGATGTAGCACTGCTGAGAGAGGAGGAAAAGGAAGAGGAAGAAGAGTCAGACGAAGATGCTCTACTCATTCTTATGGGGAGGGAAGTGAGTCAGGAGAAAATGACGAAACCCAAGAGGAGGAGCCTGAAAGATTAGGGAGAGGGGATGCGGAGACTGGGGAACCCCAGTCTGTGCCAGGTGTTCATCAAAGTGGGGCTCAAAGAGAGAACGTCGAGTCTGGGGAACCCCAGACTGAGCCAGGTGTTCGTTCCCCACAGGCAGAACGTAAGAGAGTTAGGAGTCCTAGCTCCAGTTCAGCCCCTCTACCCTCACTAAACAAAACTACACAAACCTCAGGCCACAAACATACCAAATCACCCCCAAAGCGTCAAACGTCTACCACCTCAACCCCTCCACTCAGCCTAGCCAGCTATAGCAGAGAGAGGCCCCGTTCTCTTAAGTGTCATGGGAAAAACAAAAAGAATACCCCTTGTCAGATTTCGCTAGAGTATGATGAGAAGGGGCCTAATGCCGTGCAAGCTTCGCGTATGGTTTTCGGTTTATATTGCGGATATCACGTTAAAAAGCAAGACCCCGAGTACCCTTTACTTGACCTATCTGTCAGCCCCAACCTCTGACCCCCCAAATCACCTTATTATCCAGATGAAAGAGGCAAAGGTTATGTAGCCAAGAATTCCGGCGGTTTGGCGCAAGTCTGAGTTTTCGGCCGAAGCCGGGGAGTTTTTCAAACTTGGAGTATTGGTTGTTGTTTAATCAAAAGGCGACTAGCTTTTGTTAGGCCTCCGAGGCTAAGTGAAAGCCGCAAGGGCATTGTCGGAATCTTCGTTGTGGTTCAGCTCTCCGCAGTTGTCGCAAGTGTAGTAGCAACAACTTTCGCAGCCCTGTTTAATGATGCACTCCATTGCTTCTCCGTAGGCGTCGGCCAGGGAGGCAGCAGGGCTTCCAGCAGCAGGCGGTTTAGGGCGCGGAGCTCGTCGTCGCCGCACGTCGCCACGCGCTGGCAGAGGTCCGCGCGTGCCTGCTCGGTGCCAGCCTCCTCTTCAAAGCGCCGGCGGAACTCTTGGCGCTGACGGCACCAGGGCTCGTTCACGTTCTCCTGGCAGCGCAGAACCAACTTGAGGGCCTTACTAGTGCTTGGCACTGCCTGGCTCTTCTGCCTCTTCTGCCTCTTTTTTCGCTGGCTAGCGCCGGGAGTCTTATCCTTGCAGTTGCGTGCTCTCTTGCTCATGGCCTCGGCGCCACACCTCGGGGGGGGGGGGGGGGGGTTCTTTTCTGTGGCGAGAAGCTTCTTGCTCTGGGAGGGGGGGTGGTAGGGAACAGAGAAAAGAGGAGGGTGGGAGGGGTAGGGAACAGAGAAAAGAGGAGGGTGGGAGGGGTAGGGAACAGAGAAAAGAGGAGGGTGGGAGGGGGCACCCTCCCTCCCCCCCCCTTCCCTTCCCTGCCCCCCTCCCCTTTTCCTCTTCCCTCGGAGCAGGGGGAGGAGGGGGAAGGGGGGAGGGGGGGGGGGGGGGCACCCCACGCCCTCCCTTCCTTCTCTGCTTGCTTTTGTTTTTTGTCGAAAGAGACATCAAAAAGAAGAGCTTTTAGAAGAAAGCAGAAGTCATGGCCACGACTGCGGCGCCAAATGCCAAAAAGGCCAAGAAAACCAAGCGCGCGCGGGTCGGAGAAGTCGGTGAGCGACGCAGTGCGCCATCGGAAGAAGAACACGCCCGAAATTAAAGACCTGGCCCCGTCTGACTTCAAGGAGTTGTGCCGCCAATGCAAGATCGGGCGCACGGGCTGTTTCTGCACACCATGAAAAATAAGGGCGTGGACCTGTACGCGTACAGTCGTGGCAGAAGCACCGCGACGTCGCAGGACGTCGACAGGGCTTACAAGCAGTACTACGGACGGCCCTGTATGGCTTGGGGGATGAGGCGGAATTCCGGAGCCCCAGCAAACGGCGCAAGGTGAGCAAGAAGTCGCGCGGGAAAAGCGCTGTTAGTACCAAGGAGTCTGGGGTAGAAGAAGAAGACGATGCTGAGGCGGCGGCAGCAGCAGAGCCCGCGCCCGCGTCGTCTGTCAGCGAAGCGACAGAAGTAGAAAAGGTGCCGGAAGAAGCAGAGGAAGAAGCAGACGCGGCAGAAGCAGGAGAGGAGGAGGAGGCAGCCGTCGCAGCCTCCTCTCCTGCTCCCTCTTCTTCGGAGCCGGAGACCGGGGCTTGAGAAAAAGTTTTGGCCTTGTTATTTTGTAAAGAGTTCTTTTATTAAAAGACTGCTCTTGGTATTTCTTACTCAGTATTATTATTCATTCTCATTGATCACTGCAGAGGGGACGTCAGCTTCTTTAGAATCAGCAACTGATTTGGAAACACTTGGAAAAGACCTCTGCTTGTTTATAAGAGATTTCTGAGCATCTCCATCCTGTGTGGAACGGCGATTATCCTTGAAAAAGCTCATAAGGTGGGCAAGGTTTAAACCAAGGCCTAGAGCATTGGCCAAGATAAACAGAAGGTTACACTGGCGGACCCGTTGCAGCTAGTGTCTGCGCTGGCGCTGGACAGGTAGCAGTCTGTGCCGATGACATCGTTACTGTTGGCAGAACCACGTCGCAGGGAGACTAGCCAAGACGTCGTCTGGTTTTGCGTGTCGTTGTTGGTGGTGCCGTTGTCTGTCGCATTCTTCAGAAAAGCAACCCCCACTGCCAAAAGAATGATGCGGGTAAGAGAGATGGTTAGATGTAGCAAGTGATGCTTCGTTTGGTAATTATTAGTAAGAAGCCATGGCTTTAGAAGAGCTAGTATCCGTTGAGCGTTTTAGAATATTTAGATTTAGGCTAAGCAATCCGGCCACAGCTACAAGATACCAAGCCATCGAAATGCCCAAGCTAGCCCCGTTAAGGCCCATGAGTGTTTGGTCTTGCTCTTCGTCCTTCAAGTACAAAGCAGAGAAGGTGACAGAAGCCAACTGCAAGCCGATCCAGATCAGGGTCAACACAATAGCAGCGACAGATACAGGGCCGCTTGTAGCAAAATTTAGGGCTAACTTTCCAAAACAACATGGACAATCCGTTCCGTCTGTGGGCATCTCCAAAGTTTAACCCTAACTCTTTGGCAAGAGAGAAAGAGAGAGAGTCACTGTAAAGAGAGAAAAAAGTCTGCTTTTCTCTCCTTTTATTTCTTTGCTAATATTGTATATAGTATTCGACAGGATCAACACACTCCCCCCCGCCCCCCCCTCTCCCCTCCCTCTCTCCCTCCCTTCTTCCCCCCCTCCCCCCGCTTTCCCCTGCCTTGTGTTTCTTTTCTCTTTTTTGTCTGATGCCTTTTTCCTCTGAACGCTTCCTTTCCTTACAGGCGAGTGTTAGCGGCGGCGTTGGGGGGAGCTTGTGGGGTGGCGGCAGGGATCAGTTGCTTAAAAGCCTGGAGCGAGAACTTAGCCGCCGAGGCGCGTAGGGCCTGCATGACGGTGGTGTGAAAGTTGCCGCTGTCTTTATGGCGGACGTTGAGTAGCTGGAGGTCGTCGTTGTCTTGGAAACCGAGCTCCCAGACGGAGCCCTCCTGCAGCAGCGAGCCGTGCGTCCCTGTCTGGGAAGCGGACAGGTGCAGGATAGGGCAGTTGGGGGCGTGCGGGATCTGCGCGCCGCCGGTCCGCCTGGCGTTGGAGGGGGCTCCCTCTCCTCCCCACCAGAGGTCGGTCCACGGCACAGCGTAGGCTAGGCCGAGCTTGGCCCCCTTAGCGCCTGGCGGTTCATGGACCCCGCACAACCGGAAAAATAGGCGCTGCCCCCCCAACCCTCTTCTCTGACGAAGCAGCTCCTGGACCACCTGTTGCAGAGTGCTGGTGTTAGGGCGGGGGTTTGCTGCCGTTGCTGTAGCTGGAGCTAGTAGGGCTGTGGCTGGGGCGGGGCCCGGTCCGCCGCCGCCTCCGTCTGGGGCTGCCGGTGCCCGGGGCTCTCTGTGCCAACGCACGGGCCAGTTCTGGCCGTCGTCGGCGTGCTGGTCAAAGGGCATGCCCTCGAGAAAGAATCCACTGGGACCCAGGCGCCCTTGACGGCGACGTACTTGCACTCGGCCCAGGCGCCGGGGAGGGAGGCGGCTTGGGGTGGATGAGGTCGAGTTCATGACGAGGGGCGTAGAAGTTGGCGGCTGGCTCGGAGGTGGCTTCCCGTGCCCCTCCGAGCCAGGCGTCCCAGTAGGTAAGCAGCAGCTTGGCGGCGGGGCGCGCGGTGAGTGCCCAATCAAAGAAGACCTCGCAGTGCAGGTCGGTAGGGTCGTCGTGGGCGGGCTGCAGCAGAGGGAAGCGGGCGCCCCACACTAGCCTCGGGGCGTGTTCGCCCGCGACGGCGGCTCTAAGCAGCAGCAGATCGACGGTGGGCGAGAACTTCCACTTGCGCAGCCCCGGCTGGGTGCCGGCGCGGTAGGGAGCGTCCCCGCGGGTGAAGACAAAACCGTCAACGGGGACCCAAAGGCCGGTGTGGGCGTCCTGGCAGCGCCAGCGGCCCCCCCGGCGCTCCGTCCGTTCTAGCAGTTCGTGTTGCAACCTGTGAAAGGGCTCAAAGGGCTTGCTGAGCAAGGTTTGCAGCACGGGGTGCTGAACATCCTTCAGCACGTGTTTCAGCAGCGCGTCGCGCAGCTCGAGCCTGGCAGCAAAAGGCAGGCCGGTGTACGCGCGGTCGTTGCAGGCGAGAAGGTCGCAGACCCGGTGCAACTTTTTGGCGGCGCTGCGCGAGGGCTCCCCGTGCTGGACGAGCTCGACGCACTCGGCGTCGAGCAACAAAAATAACGGCAGCCCCGGCACGTCGCCAAAGGGCGCCTCGGGGTCTAGATCCTGGAAAAAGGTTTTATCCCTGAGCAGCGCAAAGCAATTGCCGCGCAGGTACACCAGAAAAGTGCGCGTCCCGTCGTCCTTGGGGGTAACTAGCCACGGGTTACTAGGGGCGTCGCCCTCGCCGCGGGTCGCGCACAGGGCCGTGAGCTCCGCCGGGCACAGGTCGTTGGGCATGGCAAAGAAGGCACCGGGCGCGGCATTGTCACGCAGCCCCATGACACGCCGCGCCAGCCGCGGGATGCTGCAACGCAGGGTCTCAACCCCCGCAGCATCGAGCTCTTCGGTACAGGCCGTTAGCCAGTTGCTGTCGTCTAGTTCCCATGAAGAACGATGGAGCTTTTCCAGCTCCGACGTCAGAGGGATCTTGGTGCCGAGCGGTTCGCTGGCGGTGCGCAGGCTGCTCCAAGCTGGCTCGTAAACACGTAGCTCCTCCTGTGATCGCTTGCCCGACAGGTTGGTGCGCTTACCAGTACCAGTCTGGTCCTGTGGGCGCGGGTCCGCTCTCTTGCGTTTACCTTTCATGCAGTGAATTTGAGGCAGCAACGGCGTGAGAGCCTCTCCCTTTCTGCTCCCCCGTGCCTCCTTCTTCACACCCCCCCCCCCCCCCCTCCCTCGGTTCACTATCTCCCCCTCTCCCCCTCCGTCTCCCCCTCCGCCCCCCCTCTGATCCCTTCTATCTTCCCTCTCCTGCCTCTCTTCTTCTATCCGGTTGTTATCTCAGTGTTTCATGAACAAGCCACTAGCAGAATGAAAAAAAAATATTTTTTATAAAAAAGCTTTATTTCCTCTGGACTTTGACTAGTCGTTTTAGGTTTCTAGCGTTGTTATAAGTTGGCGTCTTCTAGATAGAATTTTAAAAAAGATCCTTCATCAGGAGCTGGATCCGCGGCAAAGGTAGGGTTCAGCTGGGGCGGAGCCTGTCTCTTTTGTTTTACTAGGTGGTGTCAAATTCCTTGTGGCCCGCTTCTGCCTGGCAGCGGGTCCTGGGCCGGACAGGAGCCCGTCTAAAACAGCGGCCATGTTTATTTCATAGGCATCTAGACTTAATGATGGGCTGATTGGTATAAAGCTCCTAGAGTAATGTTCTATGCCGTCACTTCCTTTATTCCACCGATTGGTGTGGAGACTTTCCTTATGGAATGGAGGACTGGATGCACATGGCCTTTTGGCTCAGCAATTTTTGGCAGACGATACATATTATTATTATTATTATTATTATTATTATTATTATTATTATTATTATTATTATTATTATTATTATTATTATTATTATTATTATTATTATTATTATTGGACACCGTGATAGTCCAGTGGTCAAGTTCTACCATCTGGGCCCTGTCGCCAGTTCGATTCCCGTCGGTGCCACCAGTATTTTCATTGAGCATACCGGTCCGTCTGGACCAGTATTTTCATTGAACATACCGGTCCGTCTGGAAGTGTTGGAACTGCCCTTGCGGGGGTGTCATTAGAGCCTATCGTCAATTCTTCGTACTCCCCTCACGGGTGAGACGATGGAGGCGCATGTGCAGAAATGCATCAGCCATTGACAGAGAAGCACTATTATTATTATTATTATTATTATTATTATTATTATTATTATTATTATTATTATTATTATTATTATTATTATTATTATTATTATTATTATTATTATTATTATTATTATTATTATTATTATTATTATTATTATATTGTTATTATTATTATTTGATAGCATAGTTTAGAGAGAGGAGTATAGATACTTAGCTTTAGTATAGTTAGTGTGTGTGGCCTTCTATCAGTGAGCCTTTCCCCGTTTTTTTTTTCGAGTATATTTCTTCTAACGGGAAGCGCTGCCATTTTTTTTTAATTTAAACTCTCTTTTTATTATTATTATTATTATTATTATTATTATTATTATTATTATTATTATTATTATTATTATTATTATTATTCCTCTTTTGCTGCTGCTTTAATTAGCTTGCTCTTTAAGTTCACATCCGAGGACAACAAACATCGGGAGGGGGCGCTCGCGCTCGACGTTGCACTTACAAAGTACAACAATTTCGAACTGAAGGCGTCCACGCAAGTGGAGACATGTGAGGGTGAAACTTCACCTTGTGCTCCCGGGTCTTTTTCCCTATAAGTATGAAAGATTTTTATAAACTGATTGTTTATTTTTTATTTGCAGGCTCTTCGTTGTTTTTCCCATGGGTTGGCGCAAGAAGACTCCTGCGCAAGTCAATCGAGGTACTGTATGTTTTTCAAAATTCACAAGCTGCACATATTTTTTATACTTGGATGTTGCAGGATCGAAGCGCTTCATTTTTGCTGCGCGCGAGGTCGACACTGACGGCGATGGCAAGGCTGACGAAATCCAATATCAGCTCAAGGGTTTTTTTGGTTTTAACCTTAAACACTCTTGCATGCTTGATCCGTCGCCGATGGACTTCGAGAAGCAGGTGAAGCCCGCGTGGCTCCTCTACGTCGGTAACCCCACGAACCCGCCTATGATTTGCAACTGGCGGAAGCGGGAGCTTTTGCTTCTGTACGAAGCAAACAAGGTCATTTCTTCTTCTTCTTCTTCTTCCTGTTCTTCTTCCATTTTTCTTTTTCTTCTTCATATACATGTTATTATTCTTCTTCTCCACCAGCTCCATCTTTTTTTTTTTTTTTTTTTTTTTTGTTTTTGTTTTTGTTTTTGTTTTTTTTTGCATCTTCCTTTTGTTTATTTTGCATATTTACTGCATGCTCGCCTGAAACGTTAGAAGAAGAATAAAAAAAGGGCCCGACTGAGCCTCGCTCTTCGGGGAGGCCAAAAAAACTGAGATTCGGTAGCAACATTGTATGTAATGAAAAATGAAGGATGTATGTAATATTGTTTGGTTCTTTGTGCAGAATCCATCGACGTCGACGATGTTCCAGACGTTCCAGACGTCCCTGAAAAAGAAGAGACCCCTGAGCCTCCTATGCCTAAGGGGTCCAGCAAGAAAAAGCCAGGTACTAGCAAATTTCATCTTTTTTTGTGCTTTTTTTTCAGTGTTTCTAATTTCTGACGTGACTAGGCAAGCCGAAGTCCAAAAAGCCCGCGGTCGACGCTGATGAAGTGGACATGTCGTTGGAGGTGTAATCTTTCCTACTCCTTCTTCTTCTTTTTCTTTTTTTTTGTGAGGGGGGGGGGGGCAAAAGGTCTCTTTGGGCGCCGCAGCATATAGTTTAGAGAGGGGAGTATAGCTACTAGCTTTAGTATGGCTAGCTAGTGTGTGTGGCATTCTATCAGTGAGCCTTTCCCTGTCTTTTTTTTCCGAGTATAATCTCTCTAACGGGAAGCGCTGACATTTTTTTTTCAAACTTTATTATTATTATTATTATTATTATTATTATTATTATTATTATTATTATTATTATTATTATTATTATTATTATAATATTATTATTATTATTATTATTATTATTATTATTATTATTATTATTATTATTATTATTATTATTATTATTATTATTATTATTTTGGACACCGTGATAGTCCAGTGGTCAAGTTCTACCATCTGGGTTCTGTCGCCAGTTCGATTCCCGTCGGTGCCACCAGTATTTTCATTGAACATACCGGTCCGTCTCTGGACCAGTATTTTCATTGAACATACCGGTCTGTCTGGAAGTGTTGGAACTGCCCTTGCGGGGGTGTCATTAGAGCCTATCGTCAATTCTTCGTACTCCCCTCACGGGTGAGACGATGGAGGCGCATGTGCAGAAATGCATCAGCAATTGACAGAGAAGCACTATTATTACTATTATTATTATTATTATTATTATTATTATTATTATTATTATTATTATTATTATTATTATTATTATTTAGGGAGTACATAGGCCATCGGTCCCTTTCCATGGGCTGATTGGTATACAGCTCCTAGAGTAAATTAAATGTTCTATGCCGTCACTTCCTTTATTCCACCGATTGGTGTGGAGACTTTCCTTATGGAATGGAGGACTGGATGCACATGGCCTTTTGGCTCAGCAATTGGCAGGAGATACACTATTATTATTATTATTATTATTATTATTATTATTATTATTATTATTATTATTATTATTATTATTATTATTATTATTATTATTATTATTATTATTATTATTATTATTATTATTATTATTATTATTATTATTATTATTATTATTATTATTATTATTATTATTATTATTCTTTGTTGTTGTTGTTGTCGTTGCTGTTGGTTTGTTCTGCCACTGCCTTGTTCGCAAGAAATGAACCACATCTTTCAAAACAACGGCGACCGGTATTGTATTCAGGGTAGTTCGTCCGCCGGCGTGTCGAAAGAAGTCGTTCAGGATCTTGTGAACAAGGCAATGTCAGAACAAGCCGCATCCATTAAGGAAATGCTAGCAGAAGAAAGAAAGTTGAGAGAGGAGGAAAGGAAGAAAAAAGAAGCGCAAGATCGGAAGGAAAAAGAGGCGCAAGAGAAGCGACAACAGGAAGAGCAAAGAAGAAAGGGGAAGAATTCGAAAAAGGAGAAGGAGGAGGAGGAGGAGGAGGAGGAGGAGGAAAGCTCAGAAGAAGAGAACGAGAGAGTGAAGAAGAAGAAGAAGAATAACAAGAACAAGAAAAACTATGATGATAATGATAAACAACAGCAACAACAACAGCAACAACAACAGCAACAACAACAACAACAACAACAACAAAAATAGTAAGAGCGAGAGAGAAAGCTTGCTGGAGGATCTCATCGCGCGGATGGCAGCTGGCGCTCTGTCTGCTGGTAACTCACCTTCCACCCCCCAACGCGGCACCGGTCTCACCGCTCCCAGCTCACCTAACGCATGGGAGTTTGTTTTAGCATCGCTTGCGCTGACTCGGCGCTAACTTCAAATGCACGCACCAGGTAGTTTGCATAGCTTTCAATTTTCTCCTTCATCTGAAAGATGTTTGAATTTGTTTGTGTTTTTTTTCTTTGTAGTAGTGTAGTATTAATCGTAATTTTTTGCACTGGCAGGTTTGTTATGGTCGAAAGCGGGATTAAGAACGTTTGTCGCGTGCAAGAGTTAAACAAACTTCTAATTTAGTTAGTATGATATTACGGAGTTAGATTTATTTTTTTTTTAGTAATTCAAGAAATTTTGTTGTAGAATCTATGTATTTTGCGTGGCGACATCGCACTTCTCTTCCTCCCCCGTTTCCCCCTTCCCCCCTCCCCCCCCCCCCGGGGGGGGGGGAATTTATTGTAGGTAAAATCAATGTTTATTATCATAATAAAGTACAATGCTTAATGTAAACAAAGATAAACAAAATTAAAAGAAAATTCTGCATGTTGGGCATTGTTATCATCATAGATTCATAGTAGCCGGGACTATATAAAAGGAGAAAGATTACCGTGTCGGACCGGTTCCTGCCCACCTCTGAAGATGAAGTTAAAGTGTATTACAATTAATAAAAACATGTTTTAATATTATTTTTATATGTTCTGCAATCAGTGAATTGATTTCCTTTCATTTCCACACGTTTTCAAAAAAGTCCATATACTTCATGGAAAATTTCGGAAAAAGGGATACCCCCAAGATTGTCGAATGTTTAGTTTTATCACAGCACCTAATGCTTCACTTTCTGGCTCACACCCGACTGACGAAGGGGAGGGGGGACTTGCGCTGCGACGTTTGGGGCGCGGGACGGTGGTGGTGGTGGCCTCTTGGGGAGTAGGAGGGAGGCTGGGAGGGCCTGCACGCGGGGGCGACGGCACCGGCTGCGGGGGGGGGGGGGGGGGGGGGGGTTAAAGAGCGCGAGCTCTTGCTCTCTGGCGGCTTGCGCGATCTTGCGGGCCGCCTTGGCGGGCTGCTGCTGCTTTTTTTTGTTTTGCTAGGCGCAAGCCCGCGTCGTCGGCCAGGGGGAGGACCGGGGGGCGCTGTGGGGGTGCGGTGCTGGCGCGTAGCTGGCACGTCTCCCCCCTCGCCGCGGCCACCGCCGCCGCCGTCGTCATCGTCGTCGTGCTCCTCGCCCTCCCGCATCGGTGTCGGTTGGGGTGGATTGATGTACCACTTCTGTTGCTTCAGCGCATTCCTCTTGGACATCGCAGCGCTTCTGCTCCGGCAGCCTGCCCAGCTCGGTTGTCAATGCATTCCACCAAGCTACATAGGCGTGGCAGTCGCGCGTGGGGGCCAGCAGGGGTGCAAGCGGGCGTTTCGCCGGGTCCGCGGGGTCGAGGGGGCACAAGTACACGTAGTTTCCCTTGGAACCAGCTTCTGTCGGATCCTGTACTGGGGCGGCGGATTCCTGCTCGATGGCCCGCTGAAGGTTCATCATCCAGCCCCTATCTAGGGCGGGCAGTTGGCTGCCAGTCAGGGGCAGGCCTGTTGTGTGATCGACGCTAGGAGTGAAAGCGGTGTCGTTGAACTTTATGTGGTAGGCATAGTCGATAGGATAGAGCTTGCGCAGGTAGAGCTGCTCGGCGGCTTGCGCCAGCGAGAGCTGCCCCCTGCCCCCCGCCCCCCGCCGCCTGTGTCGTCTGCTGCTGCTTGGTCCAGCCCAAAAAGAAGGGGTGTGCGGTGAGCACGCGGAGCAGCCGGCGAACCGGGTGATCCGAGTGAGGAACGAGGCGCGCCCCCGCGGAGGTGGTAGTGGTGGGTGGCGGTGGCTGCGCGCTCAGCAACTGGCAATGAAACTCGAGCACGCTGAGGCACGACGGGCTGGTAGTGCGAAGTTCCGGATTGCGCTCGGAAAAAAGGCGGCAGGCCTCGTCTTCGGCTAGGTACGCCAGCAGGCGGTAGAGCAAGTCTGCACGGGGTCGCAGCTTCTCCCACACAAAAGCTAGCAGGGCTTTTTCAAAGTGTAACTGCTTGCTGGGGGACAACCGCAGAGTGTACAGGGACGAGGCCAGCAGCACCAGCTGCGCCAACACAAAAGGGGACGACTCTGGCTCCTGCAGGTCAGGCGGGGGCAGACCGTGGTCGCCGCTGTTCGCTCCTTCGGACAGCGAGGCGCACAAACAGCGATACCGCAGGGCCGTCTCTCCCGTCCTCAGGTCTTCCACTGGCTGCAGGTTAGCCAACGCATGGTTATACTCGGCCTCTGCCCTGGCTCGCACATCATTGATTTTTGTTTGCCGATTCGCGTCCCAGTGTGCAGTTGTGGCCGCTCTAGCCCGAGCTTGCTCTTGAGAACGCGAGACCGACCTCCCCGCCGCCTGTCTAAACTTGTCGGCCACGATCTTCTGGCAATCGGCAAAGCCGCACTCCAGGGCCAGTTCCTTCCAGGCCTAGAGGGTACCAGGCTGAACTAGTTTTTTTGTCTTTTTCTACCTGGGACAGGTACCCGGTTCATTTACTATCTTTGTGCAGCTGGTCTGTTTCCAGTTGGTGGAGCAGGTTGTAAGTTTTCATAAGCTGATACTTGTCCATGGCCGCCTGCTGGGGCAGTCTCCCTACATACCATTTGCAAACTTTAAGCAAAGCCCCCGTTTTTCTGTAACTGGCCCATGGGAGGTTGAAATTTGTCCAAGGGCGATTATCGCGGTCTTTCTTATTAAAGGCCAGGCACAGTTCGTCTCCCTGCTTCGTGTCCGACACCAGCAGTACGTTGTAGACGGACACCGCCGTGAAGACAAAGTAGCCGCGCTCGTTCCAGACCAGTGCGGCCTCTTGGCGTTTGCCTGTTAAACCATTTTTGTCCTTGCTGTAGAAATCGTGCGGGAAATTGGCTATCGTTTGGCTTAGCCGAACTATCAGCTGCATCACGTCCACTAGCTTCTCCTGCAGCTCAGCCGTCAACTTCTGGCCCCGAGCCAGCTAGCCAGCAGCTGGTGATCGCTGGTCACGTAAAAAGTGTTGAAACAAAACAAAGAGGCGCGGGCAAAGGGCAGCGCCCCACTATAGCGGTATTTGGAGCCAGTGTCAGTTTTCTTGTAATGCGACTTGTGCGGCTTGCGAGCCCTCTTCGTCGCGGCCAGCCAGATGTGCTCGTCAGAGGCCCCCTCGCGTCCTGCTTCGTTGGCAGCCAGCCAGCGCTCGCACCCAGTTGAGTACACCGTGTGCGCCGCCTGCCCCCACTTGTCGAGCACCTGCCGCGTCTCTGTGGCTACATGACCTAGCTCGATCTGTCGGTGAAGCCAGGTTGACAAACGGCCGTACCCCCCCTCGTTCCTAAACGCAGACTCGTCCCCTGTCGTGCTACTTGGGTTCTCCGGCTCGTTGGTGGTGGGGTTGTAACAGTTGCTATTGTTGCGATCAATGATAATCGTCTCGCCTACGCGACCCCTCTCGGCCAACAACCTGAAAACGTTCTTCTGGTAGCCAGAGGCGCTAAAGTATTGCTGTAGCATTTCGAGCGTGGCAGCCGAGGGCAGATCACCCACGTAAAGTTTGCGGGTGTACAGGCCTGCACAACCGGGCGCTTGCCACTCGACGGGTCGACAGTCTATTGTCCGGCCGAGACAAATTAGACCTTTTGTTATTAGTCGCTGCGCGCCCTCCGCGCTGCTGAAGGTAGCAAACGCAAAACCCCGTGTCTGCCCACGATGCCTTATAAGACGGAGCCGGCAGCTTTCAGAGCTGGCGGCGGCTATGGCCCCCCGGATTTGCTCTTCGGTGGCGCCCGCCGAAACGCCTCCCAAAAAAACTTGGCGGCTCAGCAGCTCTGTGCGGGCTGCAGACTGTGGGCGGACGGCCGGCGTATTTTTTGCCTCAGCGCCGACCATGGTTTTAGCCTGCGCCTTTTTCCTTTGCATGGCCCAGCCCCAAAGTTGCTCCACTTGCCTTTTTTCTAAAAGCTGACTAGCACCTTTGGAGAGGGGGGGGGGGGGGATTCCCCTCCCCCCCCTTTTTGGCTGCTTTAAAGCTTCCTGCTCCCCGCCTCACACCGCTCCGGTGCATCGACAGCGAACTCCGAGGGACAGGAAGGGGCGGGAAGGAGGGGGGGGGGGGGGGGGGGAGAGAAGGCGCAGTTTTAAAAAAGACTGCCAAGGATTTAAGTTATTAAAGGCCTGACGCGCTTTTTATATAAGAATTATCTTAGCTTCTGTGCCCAGTGATCGGGCCGGGCTCTCTCGGCGGGAGGGAGGGGGGGGGGGGGGGGGGGGGGGGGGGGACGGGGGGGACGGGGAGGGCACAAAGATGTCTTGCTCAGAGGGCGAGGACAGCGACTGGTATGGCGACGACGAAGAGGCGGAAGAAGAGTCGATGGGGCGAGGCGCATGGCCTGGGTTCCGTGGACTGCGCCATATAAACGTGAGCGGCGACGAAGCAGAAGAAGAGGACGACGGCGACGACCCCCGCCCGGAGGAGGAGGGCGTAGAGGAAGACGGAGTGCGCGCTGCACCCGCCGTTTCCGCCTGGACAGAGTGCGCGACGGAGCCCCACGTTGTACAGGTCTTAGAACAGCTAGAGCTCTACCTATCCCAGCCCTTTAACTCGGCGCGAGCGGGACGAATTCTGAGCGCGGCCACCATCAGAAAACACCTGCGCAACGTTGCCCGTTTCGTAAACTTTGCGGGCAACCACCCGCGACCACAGGTGCGGGACCTTTCCGCGGCATTTGAGGACCCTACCCTGCTAACCAGCTTCGCCGACTATTACTCACGCTTCTACAAGTCCGCTACGCTGCGCGCCTACCTAGAGAGCCTGCTGCACCTGTCCGATTGCCTGCGTGCACAGCGCGGCTACGAGGCCTGGCGACAAACGCGCTTTTGGCTGGGCAACCTACGAGGGCAGGCCCTTTACTACGCCGGGGTCGAGAACAAGTACGTTCCCCCCGCCCGGGCGCCATGGTCTCTGTGGCAGCTTCAGGTCTTCCGGGCGGCGGCCATTGCCGACTACCTAGCACACTACGAGCGGGACTGCCGGGCCTGCCCCCTGGGCCTAAACAGAGCCAACTACGTGAAGCAGCGGGAACGACTGCTTCGCCCCTTGTACGTGGCCGCGCTGTGCCGCACACTCGTTCCGCCGGTCTCGCGCTCTTTCATTCTCGCCTACCTCGACAGCAAGGGCTTCTGGTGCCTCAGCCTGGTCGACCCTTTCGCGCTCAGCACCCTCAACAACAAGACGCGCACCCAGCACGGCGGCTTCCGAATCCCGCTCTGCCCGCAGGACTGGCTCACCGACGACTTTCCCGCCGACCTGGCCCCCGTCGGCTTTGTGCGCAACCGCCACACCAGCGGTTACTCCTCCTTACTAGACTTCTGTCTGCTCGATATCGAGCAACGCGTCTGGCACGCTCTCACCGGGCTGACGGGCGACCTCGCGGCCGCCGCCCCAGCAGCACCCGCCGACCAGGCCGGCGGCAGCGCGCCCGCTCGTCTAGTTCCCTGGCGCGCTGGCCTAGAAGACGTACGACAACTGGGCTAGCGACGAGGCCTCGCGCCGTCGGCCCCTGCGCCCCGCCGAATGGGCCAACTTCTTCCGCTCTATCCTGCAGCACTACGCGCCGTTGATCCGAATCACCACCGACAGGGGCCGCAGCGTGGACTGGCTGGAGCAGGGCATAGGCCCCGCCAACGGAGACTGGGCCCGCACTTTTACCCCCAAGGCCACACGTCCACTCAGCGAGACCATGCTGCACGACCTCGAGGCCAGCGACCTGCCCGGCCTGCTCAACATCCCCTCCTTACCCGCTTACCATTCCTCTCTCTCGACCGAGGACCTGGCCGTCTTGGCACGCGGCGCGCAGCACACTTTGCGCACGGTACAAAACTCCTATATCCTCCCCATCTTTTTCGAACGCAGGGGGCGCGAGTTAGTTAACTAAATAGACCTCGTCTTGCGCCCGCCACAGTGGCACGCGAGCTAGCGCTTCGACTCTGTCGGCGGCCGCTTCTCCGTGCGGGTCAGCTCGGCGGCCCCCGCTCCGCCCGGCGGGGAGGGAAGCGCCAACCCCGGCCGCAACGACGACGAGGACAAGGAAACACACCTAGATACCCCTATGCAAAACTTACCACGACGCGCTAGGCGCGCCGCCGCTCGGCGCCGCAGTTCCGCCGGGGGCCCGCCCCCCGTGCTGGCCTTTGAAGTGCAGGGTTTCCAGCAAGTAGCTCTGCGCTGGGGCAGTATAGTATAGTATAGTACAGTATAGTATAATATAGTATAGTACAGTATAGTATAGTATAGTATAGTATAGTACAGTATAGTAGTATAGTATAGTATAGTATAGTATAGTATAGTATAGTATAGTTTAGTATAGTATAGTATAGTATAGTATAGTATAGTATTAGTATAGTATAGTATAGTATAGTATATTTTTGTATAGTATAGTATAGTATAGTATAGTCTAGTATAGTATAGTATAGTATAGTATAGTACAGTATAGTATAGTATAGTATAGTATAGTATAGTATATAGTATAGTATAGTACAGTATAGTACTATAGTATAGTATAGCATAGTATAGTATAGTATAGTATAGTATAGTATAGTATAGTATAGTATAGTATAGTATTTGTATAGTATAGTATAGTATTAGCATAGTATAGTATAGTATAGTATAGTATAGTATAGTATAGTATAGTATAGTATAGTATAGTATCGTAAAGTATAGTATAATATAGTATGGTATGGTATGGTATGGTATGGCATAGTATTGTTTAGTAGTATAGTATAGTATAGTATAGTATAGTATAGTATAGTATAGTATAGTATAGTATAGTATAGTATAGTATAGTATAGTGTAGTATAGTGTAGTATAGTATAACGAAGCATAAAATAATACAACATAGTATAATGTAGCATAGTACAGCATAGTATAGCATGGTATAGCATGGTATAGTATAGTATAGTATAGTATAGTATAGTATAGTATAGTATGTAGTATAATATAGTATAGTATAATATAATATAGTTTAGTATAGGATAGTATATTATAGTATAGTATAGTATAGTATAGTATAGTATAGTTTAATATAGTGTAGTGTAGTGTAGTATACTATAGTATAGTATAATATAGTATAGTATAGTATAGTATAGTATTAGTATAGTATTAGTATAGTATAGTATAGTATAATAGTATAGTATAGCATAGCATATATATAGTATAGCATGTATAGCATAGCATAGTATAGTATAGCATAGTATAGTATAGCATAGTATAGTATAGCATAGTATAGTATAGTATAGTATAGTATAGTATAGTATAGTATGGTATAGTATAGTATAGTATAGTATAGTATAGTATAGTATAGTATAGTATAGTATAGTATAGTATAGTATAGTATAGTATAGTATAGTATAATATAATATAATATAATATAGTATAGTGTATAGTATAGTATAGTATAGTATAGTATAGTATAGTATAGTATAGTATAGTATAGTATAGTATAGTATAGTATAGTATAGTATAGTATAGTATAGTATAGTATAGTAGTATAGTTTTGTATAGTATAGTATAGTATAGTATAGTATAGTATAGTATAGTATAGTATAGTATAGCATAGTATAACAAAGCATAATATAATATATCATAGTATAATGTAGCGTAGTACAGCATAGTATAGCATAGTATAGCATAGTATAGTATAGTATAGTATAGTATAGTATAGTATAGTATAGTATAGTATAGTATAGTATAGTATAGTATAGTATAGTATAGTATAGTATAGTATAGTACTATTATTATTATTATTATTATTATTATTATTATTATTATTATTATTATTATTATTATTATTATTATGGGAGTACATAGGCCATCGGTCCTTTCCATGGGCTGATTGGTATAAAGCTCCTAGAGTAATGTTCTATGCCGTCACTTCCTATATTCCACCGATTGGTGTGGAGACTTTCCTTATGGAATGGAGGACTGGATGCACATGGCCTTTTGGCTCAGCAATTGGCAGGAGATACACTATTATTATTATTATTATTATTATTATTATTATTATTATTATTATTATTATTATTATTATTATTATTATTATTATTATTATTATTATTATTCTTATTGTTGTTATTGTCAACGATCAAAGGCCAATTGACTGATAAGTCTATTATTATTATTATTATTATTATTATTATTATTATTATTATTATTATTATTTAGGGAGTACATAGGCCATCGGTTCCTTTACATGGGCTGATTGGTATAAAGCTCCTAGAGTAATGTTCTATGCCGTCACTTCCTTTATTCCACCGATTGGTGTGGAGACTTTCCTTATGGAATGGAGGATTGGATGCACATGGCCTTTTGGCTCAGCAATTGGCAGGAGATACACTATTATTATTATTATTATTATTATTATTATTATTATTATTATTATTGGGACACCGTGATAGCCCAGTGGTCAAGTTCTACCATCTGAGCCCTGTCGCCAGTTCGATTCCCGTCGGTGCCACCAGTATTTTCATTGGACATACCGGTCTATTTCTGGACCAGTATTTTCATTGAACATACCGGCCCGTCTGGAAGTGTTGGAACTGCCCTTGCGGGGGTGTCATTAGAGCTTATCGTCAATTCTTCGTACTCCCCTCACGGGTGAGACGATGGAGGCGCATGTGCAGAAATGCATCAGCCATTGACAGACTCCAGAGAAGCACTATTATTATTATTATTATTATTATTATTATTATTATTATTATTATTATTATTATTATTATTATTATTATTATTATTATTATGGACACCGTGATAGCCCAGTGGTCAAGTTCTACCATCTGGGCCCTGTCGCCAGTTCGATTCCCGTCGGTGCCACCAGTATTTTCATTGAACATACCGATCCGTCTGGACCAGTATTTTCATTGAACATACCGGCTCGTCTGGAAGTGTTGGAACTGCCCTTGCGGGGGTGTCATTAGAGCTTATCGTCAATTCTTCGTACTCCCCTCACGGGTGAGACGATGGAGGCGCATGTGCAGAAATGCATCAGCCATTGACAGGGTGTCATTAGAGCCTATCGTCAATTCTTCGTACTCCCCTCACGGGTGAGACGATGGAGGCGCATGTGCAGATTTGCATCAGCCATTGACAGAGAAGCACTATTATTATTATTATTATTATTATTATTATTATTATTATTATTAATAATAATAATAATAATAATAATAATAATAATAATAATAATAATAATAATAATAATAATAATAATAATAATAATAATAATAATAATAATAATAATAATAATAATAATAATAATAATAATAATAATAATAATAATAATGATAATAATAATGATAATAGTAATGATAATAATAATGATAATAGTGCTTCTCTGTCAATCGCTGATGCATTTCTGCACATGCGCCTCCATCGTCTCACCCGTGAGGGGAGTACGAAGAATTGACGATAAGCTCTAATGACACCCCCGCAAGGGCAGTTCCAACACTTCCAGACGGGCTGGTATGTTCAATGAAAATACTGGTCCAGACGGATCGGTATGTTCAATGAAAATACTGGTGGCACCGACAAGAATCGAACTGGCGACAGGGCCCAGATGGTAGAACTTGACCACTGGGCTATCACGGTGTCCATAATAATAATAATAATAATAATAATAATAATAATAATAATAATAATAATAATAATAATAATAATAGTGTATCTCCTGCCAATTGCTGAGCCAAAAGGCCATGTGCATCCAATCCTCCATTCCATAAGGAAAGTCTCCACACCAATCGGTGGAATAAAGGAAGTGACGGCATAGAACATTACTCTAGGAGCTTTATACCAATCAGCCCATGTAAAGGAACCGATGGCCTATGTACTCCCTAAATAATAATAATAATAATAATAATAATAATAATAATAATAATAATAATAATAATAATAATAATAGACTTATCAGTCAATTGGCCTTTGATCCTGTCGGACATGTGCCTCCATTGGTAGCACGGGACCGTTCGGTGACGCGGCTCCGCTCCAAAGACTCGACTGGCAGTGCAATGTGCAAATGAGCGTGCTGTGCATGTGCAAGTGGGTGCAAGGAGTGAGAGGAGTTATCTGCCGAGAAGAAGTCCGCGACGCTGCGCTGACCTCCACCTACAACAGATGTAGCCAGACATTCTACCTGACTAGGCCTTCCCCTCCTTCTACCCACCTCCTGAACGACCGTGAGGTCGATCACCTCCTCCTCCTCCTCCGCCCCCTCTGTCTCCCTGGTCTGCGCCTCCAACTCCTCCCACTCCTTCCAGATGGTGGCAACAAACCTTCCAAACTCCTCCTCCACCTCTTCTGGGACAGGGATAAACAAAACGCCGAGCATCGCCGCCATCTTTTCATCCTCCCCCTTTCAGCCATTCCTCTTTGAAGAGCCTCATCTCCTCCTCTGCCTCCCGCAGTTCCCTGTGATAAAGCCCTCCTCGATTCAGCATGAGGGGCTGCCGGGCTTGCGCCTCATCGATAAACTTAAACAGTGCCTCAGAGCTCGCAAACGTTGGGCAATGCAGCAGGAAGTGACGTAACGACTCGTTAATCTCAGTGCCACACAAGGCGAAACAGCTTGAGCAGTCCGACGAGCATGAGCCAAATTTGGATCGGTAGAGGCGAAGGCGATTGTTGCAGCTCAACAATCGCCTTCTGATAAGGTTGTGACTTCCCCCCTCCAGCGCCCGCCAACGTGGGAAAGCAGAGCGGGAAGACATCTGGCTAAGCAGCACCCTAAGCCCATCAGAGGGCTTAGCCTGCCGCTCCCAGCCAGCTACTTCCTGCCGGACAGACCATTGCTTTACCACCTCGTTCCAGTTCGCCAGAGCGGCCCGCCAGTCCTTATCATCTACCGTGCCATCTTCGTTCACGACCCGCTTGAGCGCATCCAAGCCCTCCCGCAGCATGTGATCTGCTAAGATCAAATTTTCCGTATCTTCCTTCCATTTGCACCGACCCGTGTTGTAAAGCCTGCGTGTTAGCGCTGTGTTGCCCAGTAACTCGATGCACCCTAGGAACCGAAGCCGGGCCGCCTTGGCAAGGATGCTAAAACTCGGCGTGCGGCCTAAACCCCTGGTGATGCAGCCGCTTGTGCGCGTACCAACACCCAAGATGACCCGCAGGGGCGCTACCAACGCGCCCTACAGCTTACTCAGCTTGTTGGCGCCCGGCAGATCCCAAAAAGCCGATGCGTAAAGCAACTTTGCGCCAACCATTTGCTGCCAATTCATCAGCCGAAGACGCACTGGAACTTCATGGGCAATCCAGAGGGGGTAGCAGGCAGCCGTTCCCGCTACAGTGATTTCCGCCGCCCGCTTCGCTTGCGGTTTATCGGAGAGGGTGTCCGTGAGCAGAACTCCCAGGTATTTGTAGTGGTCGGTGACGTTGAGAACCTTGCCCCGGAACCTCACGCATGGGGGCGACTTTTTTGACTTGGCGTGCCCGTATATCGGCATGACTTCCGTCTTGCCCTGTTTCAGGTTGATTTCAAGCCGATAGTCCTCCACGAATGTCGCCACGACATTTACAATCTGTTGAAGCTCCGTGACACTATGCGCAATTACCGCAACGTCGTCGGCGTAAAGCAGGGTCCGTATGTCTTCGATGCGGTTGAGGTCCTCGATCTCCAACTCTTTCGCGATTCGGACCGTTAGCTCATCCATGAAGACGTTGAACAGCGACGGTGACAACGGCGACCCTTGCTGAACTCCCATCTCTTCCAGCACTTCACCAGTGAGTTCGCCATCGACTAGCACTCGCGATGACGTTCTTCGGTAAAAACGCCGCAGAATGCGATAGAACTTGCCCTGTACCCCCATCTGGGTTAGCCTCTGAAACAACCCGGCCCGCCAAACCGTAGGGAATGCCTTTCTCAGATCCACGAACAAAACGAAAGAACGGAGGCCAGCTTGTTGTCTAAGGCGCAGACGCTCCTTAAGGACAAAAATCTGGTCCCCCGTACTACGTTTTGGCCGGAACCCACCCTGCTCTGGGCGAAGCCTGCCCGGCTGATCGATGAAAGCCGTAAGCCTCGCCGCCATAAGGGACAGATACATCTTACCCAGACAGCTCAGAATCGCGATGTCTCTCCAATGTTCCGGATCGGTTGGGTCGCCTCCTTTTGGGATGTTGACGATAATCGCTTTGCCCCAGTCGCTGGGGGTGTATTCGCACGATTTCAACCAGTTGAAGAAGCGCACCAGAAAGCTCACAATCCGCGTGCCTCCGTACTTGAGCATCTCGTTCTTGATCTTATCCGGTGAGCACGCTTTGTGATTCTGGAGATTTTCCTGGCAGAGCTCCACTTCCTTCTCGGTGTAATCATAGTCCAGCGGGCCCGTCTCAGTCCGGATCTCCTCGGCTTGCGCCATGGCCTCGAATTGGTCGCGCAGGTTGTCGTTATACTGGAAGGTTTCGCGGGCCTTCCGCTCGGGCTCAATCCGCGCTGCTTCCTCATCAGAACCGACTTCCTCTACACATGCATCCTCCAAAAACTGGTTTTCTTTGGGGACCACCATACGTCGGCGGTATTCTTCCCATTCTTGTAGTTTTTCCCGGAGTGTGCATGCCAGAGTGCCATCGGGCTTCCGAACAGGAGCAGAAGCGTTCGACCGCCGAACCCCGCCCAAACGCTTTGACAGCTTCCAGTACGTGGCCATGGTAGCGCTCCTGAAGTTGGCAGCGGTGTCATTCTGGACCCGCTTCCACGCTTGCTCCTTCTTCTCCTTGCATAACCTTCTGACAGCCTTCCTCGCTTCTTTATATCTTTGCCAGGCCTCTCGGTTGGCCTCATTCCTTCGCCAGAGGCCGTATGCCTCTCTCCGTCGCGCAATCGCTTCCCTAAGACTCTCATCAAACCATGCATTAGTAAACCCTGGCCTAATCACCCGAACTCCCAAGACCTTCACGGCTGCGCCCGTGAAAGCTCGGACCACTAAGCTAGCGACCCTATCTACCTCCTGCTGAAGCTCATCCGGGTCCTCCACTGCAGATAGATCTGGGAGGCCATCTGGCAACAGCCCCGATATACCAGCTGCAAAGGTCTCGTCGTACTTCAACCTAAGCTTAGACAGCTCACTCTCCTTACCCTCAACTACCCTGCCTATCAAGCGCTCTGCCTTGAATGCTTTGTACCTCTTTACCTGCTTTTTGGGGGGGTGGCTGTCCCCCCCAGACCAGTTCCGCCCACACAGCTTTGTGGTCGGTATCAAGGTCTACCTCGTCGACGCCGAAGCTTGCCTCCTCCGCCAGCTCGGAAGAGACGCAGATGTAATCCAGTAGATGCCTTCGTCCACCTACATTTTCCTGCCTAGACCACCAATATTTGTCCCCCCGTGGTTGCGAAAACCCACTGAGATTGCGCAACCCCGTGGCAACAAGCATCGCAGCCAGCAACTCACCATTCTCACTCCTAACCCCTCTACCCCTCCCATCTATCTCGCCAAAGAGGCCCACCACTCCCTCCTCCCGCGCTATTCTGGCGGGCCCCAGCTTAGCATTAGCATTACCAACCGTAACCACATGACCTTTGGTGGCGAAGTAGGAGACGGCCGCCTGCCACGCCTCATAGGCTGCAATAGATTCCTCTCGTTGATTTTCTTGGGGGAAGTAGCCGTTGCCGACGAACACATCCGACGCCGTCGCGCTCCCAGACGACAGCCTCACCCACAATTGCTGTGGGTGTGGAACAAGCGCCTGTACAATGGTAGCGCACGGTGCCAGATAGTTGGCCACCAACGTCAAGACTCCCCCCAAGAGACGCGAGCCCGCACCAGTTGCAGCCGCTTTCGAGGACTGCGAAGCCGTCGACTTGGAGCTTCTCCACCTTCTGCGACGATAGGTTGTGCTCCTGGACTCCGACGATCACCCAGCCTCGCTCCTTGTAGTGCTCCGGCCATTCCCCAAAGCCTGGGCTATCCGCACCCACTTTGCCTTGCCAATTATGTGAGGCCACCCTCAGTGGGAAGCCTTTCACAAATTGGGAAGAACGAAGCTGATGCCGATGCCTGCGCTTCGGTTGAGCCCGCCTGGAGCCCTCCGCCACCCTCCACGGCCCATCCTGCACCCTCCGCCCCAGCTCCTCCAGCTCCCGCATCCCGCCCCACTCCGCCAAGGGAGATTCACCGCTTGAGGCTTCGCCCTGGGGCTCGTCGACTTCCACGTCGAGCACCCAGTAGCCAAATCCCTGCTTGCGAAGCTCCCTCTGCATCTCTACATACTGGGCACCCCCCCGTGCAGCCCGCTGCTTCTCTCTTTCCCGGAAAGTCCTACCCGTCGCAACGTGAACCTTTCCCGTGAAGAACTTACGCTCCCGCAGCAGCCGCACCATCTTCTCCGCCTCCTCACAAGACGCACATTTAATCCGCAAATGTCGCCCACTACCTCTGCCCGCGAGTTCCACCTCGACTTCCCCGAGACCGAGAATTCGGAGCTCTCGCGCCATGACCACTGTCTGAGAGACATGCGATAGCCCCCATACTATGCAACCATCTCTTATCCAGCTCATTTCGTACCTTCCTCCGCCACCTCCTCGGTGGCGGTACCGCTTGCCACACGCCGTGACCAGACCTTTCCGGACGTGACTTCTCTTCCGAGGTTGGGGAGGGTGATCGAGATGCAGCAGGATTGCTGGCTCTACGTGATTCAGGTTGCCCGTCAGGTACGCGAGCACTCGACCACCCCACCCCGGCCGAGTAGCCATCACCACCCGCAGGCGCACTCCCACGGGGAACGTCTAAACCTGAAGGATTACCGCCTTGACCCATAGGGCCAGCACTAGCGGCCGCGCTCTTCGCATAAGAACCTGACATAAGTGGTATGGGACCCCGGTGCCGCATTGATCGAGTTGTAAACTCGATAAATGAGGACCCAGGTGGGGTTATTTAAAGCTCAACCCTTAAAAAGCATACGTGTACGTATGTATAGGAATACACACAAACACTCACCTGCATCCGTAACCAGGCACGAGGCAGGACCCGCTGTGCATCATCGAGGTAGTGTCGTGGCAAACCACCCTGCGTCCGATAAACGCTGCAAGTGAGTCATCTACCGAGAGCACAGAGTGACAGGCCCGTGCACGTGTACCCACCACCCCATAAGCCTCCGCCAGAGCAACCCCATGGCATCCGCAGGATGAGCACGAAGAGTGCTGAGAGAGAGGGTGAGCCAGGAGCCCCGCTCCGGTCCGTCGTTACTTTGGTCATTTAGTCGTTTCAAGGCTTGTGGTAAGGTGTAGGGCCTCTCGCCTTCGTACAAACTCCGACCGACAGTAGTTTGGTTGACCATCCTTCGCGGTGACCCTCTGAACACAACCCCCTCCCCCAGTGCCCACCCCTTGTGATTCCAGAGGCCACCCCGAACCAAGAGCCATGAGTATGATGAGCAACTCACATGAGTTACTCTCAGTAATTGGGACCCGTCTCATAAATCAATGGAACGCTTATCGTGCGCCCCTCATAGGCTCAGCCCGCCCATGTGAAAGCTAGGCCTCGCCCAAAGCAAAGCAAAGCAAAGCAACAACAACAACAAAAAAAAAAAAAAAAAAAAAAAAAAAAAGAAAAAGAAAAAAAAAAAAGAGAGAGAGAGAGAGAGAGAGAGAGAGAGAGAGAGAGAGAGAGAGAGAGAGAGAGCGAGCGAGAGCGAGGCCGCCGTGGCTCGCCCGCAATCCAGCTGGGTGCACCTCGTCACAACCACTCATCGGCGTGAGCTCATAGCTGTGTGCGACATAGGTACAAGAGCAAGAGGAGAAACAGTGTGCCAGCGTGGATGTGTGGGTGAGGCAGTGCGGTGAGGCAAAGCAGCGATGCCAGTCGAATCCATGGAGACGGAACCTAGCATCAAAAACATCGTATAAGTCTACCCCAGGCCTCCATCCACCGAGTGGTGAGCTCGATAAAAGAAGACCCGAGTGGGGTTATTTAAAGCTCAACCCTTAAAAAAGCATAAACATGTACGCCGCCAGGAACCCAACAACAATAACATAGCAGCCAGGAACCCAACAACAATAACATAGCAGCCAGGAACCCAACAACAATAACATAGCAGCCAGGAACCCAACAACAATAACATAGCAGCCAGGAACCCAACAACAATAACATAGCAGCCAGGAACCCAACAACAATAACATAGCTTCCGTAACCAGCCTTCAGGAACCCGCCTCAGTTACCCGCCCCCGTAACCAGGTCAGAGACGTGACGTACTATGCATCATTGAGGTGTCGTGGCAAGCCACCCTGCGTCCGATAGAAGCTACAAAAGAGTCATCTACCGAGAACACTAAGTGACAGGCCCGGTCACATGCACCCAACACGTCCCGACCCTCCGCCAGAGCATCCCCATGGCATCCGCAAAGTGAGCACGAGGGGTTCTGGGAGAGAGGGTGAGTCAGGAGCCCCGCGTCCAGGCAGTCGCTACTGTGGCAGTTGAGTGATTTCAAGGCTTGTGAAAATGTGTGGAGCCTGTCGCCTTCATTACCACTCATACCGACAGTAGTCTAGTTAACCAACCTGTCCAGTGACCCACTGAGCCCAACCCCCTCCCTCAGATAACCCCCACCCCCCGCACCCCGAGTGATACCAGAGGCCACCCCGAGCCAAGAGCCGTGAGCGTGTTGAGAGAGCTTCTCTCAGTAAAAGTTTCCGTCTCATGAATCAGTGGAGCACTGATTATGTACCCCTCATAACAAGCTGCCAACGGCCCCAACCCCGCCGTGTGGCGGTGACACCCAACCATGTATTGGTGCCCCCCAAAATAATAATAATAATAATAATAATAATAATAGGCTTCCCCAGACTATAGCATCAGATCCAGATCCTGGACATGTGCCTCCATTGGGTCACCAGGGTCAGCCGATCCCAACGCATTGTCAGAACACCAAACAGACATAGCAGCAACAGCAACAGCAGGGGCAGATGGGGGCTGTGAAGTGCATGAAGAGCTAGATGCGAGGGTGTTAGCTGAAGAGAAGAACTCCGAGACACTACGCTGCGCTCCCGAACCCCTCTCTCTAGCCAGGACGTCCACTCTGCGCGGACGGCCGCGCCGCGCAACATCAACGTCACTTGGGGGAGAGGGTGGGACAGAAGCTGATGGAACCTCAGTGAGGTCAATCACCTCCTCGCCCCCATCCTCCACCCCAAGCTCCTCCCTTTTACCCTCCCTAGCAGACCAACACTCAGACACATATGATCCAAACAACACATCCAACTTTGGAGGGGGACGCAACGCTGTAACCCCTAACAACGCAGCAAGCCTAAAGTTACTGCGGAAGCGCGACTTCCCCTGAAAAAGCTTACAAAACAATCGTGATTGATCCACAGGTGACATATCATCCCAACCCTGCCGCACAGAGCCCTCCCGCTCCCGCCCAAGCAACACATCCTCCACCACAACCTCACCGCCTACGACCTCACCACCCTCCTCACTCCCTCCATCCCCCTCAGCACCCCCCACAGCCATGCCACCGAGCCTCTGCATAGTCAGCAACAGCTGCTTACGTCTCGCCTCATGCACGGGGCAATCCCATGAGAAGTGCGCAAGGGACTCGTTGACATCATCATGACAACAGAAGCAGCGAGGGGACATGCCACTGACCAACTTTAATAATAATAGTAATAATAGTAATAATAATAATAATAACAATAATAATAATAATAATAATAATAATAATAATAATACTTGGAGTGTTGACTGTGACATATTTGAGGGAAATCCCGATGAAAAAACCCTGTCACACTTGCTAAACAGAGTTCCAGCCCAATGGCCTCAAGGCGTTAAACTGTGACGCCAACTCATAACCCTTTGGTGGTAGATGCTGGGGAGGAGGGTCGTTGCGCGCGTAAAAGATCTTAAACTCCGCATATGCTGGTTGATAGCCCAGGACCCAGCAGACACCAGATTGTTATGGGTGGGGTTTCGAGGCAGCTCTAGCAACCGCGCTTGGTGTATGCACTTGCACATTCGGTGACGTCTTGCAAGAGGTTGCTGGGACTGCAGAATAACCTCGGCTTAGTGCAGTCTTGCCCTCAGGAGCTCCATCGGTGGCCCCGATCATCAGGCGAGAGACTGACACGGGGGGGTGGAGGACCTCGAACAAGGGTATTGGAGGCTTATGTCCGTTGAGGATATGCCATTAGCTGCATCAGTACGCCTCAGATATAGTAAATAATAATAATAATAATAATAATAATAATAATAATAATAATAATAATAATAATAATAATAATAATAATAATAATAATAATAATAATAATAATAATAATAATAATAATAATAATAATAATAATAATAACAATAATAATAATAATAATAATAATAGTGCTTCTCTGTCAATGGCTGATGCATTTCTGCACATGCGCCTCCATCGTCTCACCCGTGAGGGGAGTACGAAGAATTGACGATAGGCTCTAATGACACCCCCGCAAGGGCAGTTCCAACACTTCCAGACGGACCGGTATGTTCAATGAAAATACTGAGCCAGAGGGACCGGTATGTTCAATGAAAATACTGGTGGCACCGACGGGAATCGAACTGGCGACAGGGCCCAGATGGTAGAACTTGACCACTGGGCAATAATAATAATAATAATAATAATAATAATAATAATAATAATAATAATAATAATAATAATAATAATAATAATAATAATAATAGTAAAAATATAATAATAATAATAATAATAATAATAATGATAATAATAGTGCTTCTCTGTCAATGGCTGATGCATTTCTGCACATGCGCCTCCATCGTCTCACCCGTGAGGGGAGTACGAAGAATTGACGATATGCTCTAATGACACCCCCGCAAGGGCAGTTCCAACACTTCCAGACGGGCCGGTATGTTCAATGAAAATACTGGTCCAGATGGATCGGTATGTTCAATGAAAATACTGGTGGCACCGACGGGAATCGAACTGGCGACAGGGCCCAGATGGTAGAACTTGACCACTGGGCTATCACGGTGTCCAATAATAATAATAATAATAATAATAATAATAATAATAATAATAATAATAATAATAATAATAATAATAATAATAATAATAATAATAATAATAATAATAGTGCTTCTCTGTCAATGGCTGATGCATTTCTGCACATGCGCCTCCATCGTCTCACCCGTGAGGGGAGTACGAAGAATTGACGATAAGCTCTAATGACACCCCCGCAAGGGCAGTTCCAACACTTCCAGACGGATCGGTATGTTCAATGAAAATACTGGTCCAGAAATAGACCGGTATGCTCAATGAAAATACTGGTGGCACCGACGGGAATCGAACTGGCGACAGGGCCCAGATGGTAGAACTTGACCACTGGGCTATCACGGTGTCCAAATAATAATAATAATAATAATAATAATAATAATAATAATAATAGTAGTAGTAGTAGTAGTAGTAGTAGTAGTAGTAGTAGTAGTAGTAGTAATACGACATAGCCTCGAAACCAGTGGGAAGAGGCCCAACCATCTCCTCTTCCCGTGGGGTGCCATACTGTGCACCCCTCCATAATAATAATAATAATGATAGTAATAATAATAATAATAATAATAATAATAATAATAATAATAATAATAATATAATAATAATAATAATAATAATAA
>WBZZ01000603.1:177500-247500 GCA_019918135.1 Paulinella micropora
AAAACACACTACCGCGCACATACCAAACCAATCCTAAATCAACTCAAACTGCTCGACATCACACACCTATATACACTCCGTATATGCATAGAAAATCACCCATTCATTTACCCTAAAAAACACCTCAACAGACCACTTCACAATAACACCTTTACACCAATCAATACCATACACCCATACAAACCCGATACTCAACAAAAGGCAGCCTCTTTGTTATTCACAAAGACCCATACCTCACCAAGATCTTTGCAGATCAATGGAAGTCAATCCCAAAACATGTAACAGATGAAACAAAAATCAAACCATTCAAAAAAGCACTAACTGCATATCTACTAAAACACCAACAAACATCATAATACATATAACATACGCACACGCGCGAAGAAGAAGAAGAAGAAGAAGAAGAAGAAGAAGAAGAAGAAGAAGAAGAAGAAGAAAGAAGTGAAGGGGGGTGGGGGTAAGAGAGAGAGAGAAGAACACTAGACTTGCTCCTTTGTCTGCTACCTGAAAAAGAACTCTCCGAATCAATCGACGTATATGGTCAACCACGCCCACTCCCAACTTTACCCCCCCCCCCCCCTCTTTCATTTTTCTCATGAAAAAAGAAAAGAGAGGGGGGGCCGCCACACATACGTTATAGCCACACATACGTTATACTACGTATACACCTTTACAATTACATATACCCATAACATAACATAATTAATATATATCACCGCGCAATATATCTAAGCAAAAATATTAATTTTAATAACTATAATACAATATAAATACTGAGCCGCTGAATACTAATTTTAAAATTAATATCTTCCTTAATACGCTCAACTGAATAACTAGGTTTCCACCTTTGATAAAGGTATAACTTACTAGCTATACTTTTCACGTGGACGTTCCCTGAGTCCAATTGTAAAAATTGTTCTCTCAATAAAAGCGAAGAAGAAGAAGAAGAGAGAGAGAGAGAGAGAGATCTTAGCGCAGGCACTGGTGCCCGGACCGGTCGGGATAAAAGGATATATCTATACCCTGTTGTCCCTACCGGTCCGGACACCGATATCGATGTTTAGGTAAGACTAGTAAGAGAGAGAGAGAGAGAGAGAGAGAGAGAGAGAGACTAGAGAGAGAGCAGAGAGAGACAGAGAGAGAGAGAGAGAGAGAGAAACCTCAAATTCTACCTTTTGTAATGCCCCCAACGATAGCTCAATAAAAGTCGGTAATACAACCAAACACAGTCGTCAAGAATGAGAATGATGTCTCGTTGTATTAGCCCAGAGAAAGGAATAAGGAAAACTGCAACAGATCAGGAATAAAATGGCATCAGGTCCAATCCGGACAAATAATACTGAAAAACAGGCTGGTGCACCTGTTACTAGGAAAAAGGTACTTTTTATCGGCTATCCGGGTGATACCCCCTCCCGTTTTAATGACGGAAATAGCATTTTCGTCATACAATTTCTAATTTTTTTCTGCGCTATGGAGTCATGCCACACAGCGCATCTACCCACGGATAGACGCTAAAATACGATAGATATATCCTCATACGGCACGTCAAAGCGCATTCTCTAGCAATTCTTGTAAATTTTGAACTCCTCCCTTCAACTTCTTTTTTTTTTCTTCTCTGCAGTATGTCAAGAACAAATGTATTACCATTAAAAAATACAAGCAACGTGGTGCCGTATTCCCCCTTGATCTTCTTCGCCTTGTTATCATTATCATTATTATTATTATTATTATTATTATTATTATTATTATTATTATTATTATTTGGACACCGTGATAGCCCAGTGGTCAAGTTCTATCATCTGGGCCCTGTCGCCAGTTCGATTTTCGTCGGTGCCACCAGTATTTTCATTGAACATACCGATCCGTCTGGACCAGTGTTTTCATTGAACATACCGGTCCGTCTGGAAGTGTTGGAACTGTCCTTGCGGGGGTGTCACTAGAGCCTATCGTCAATTCTTCGTACTCCCCTCACGGGTGAGACGATGGAGGCGCATGTGCAGAAATGCATCAGCCATTGACAGAGAAGCACTATTATTATTATTATTATTATTATTATTATTATTATTATTATTATTATTATTATTATTATTATTATTATTATTATTATTATTATTATTATTATTATTATTATTATTATTATTGGACACCGTGATAGCCCAGTGGTCAAGTTCTACCATCTGGGCCCTGTCGCCAGTTCGATTCCCGTCGGTGCCACCAGTATTTTCATTGAACATACCGGTCCGTCTGGACCAGTATTTTCATTGAACATACCGGTCCGTCTGGAAGTGTTGGAACTGCCTTTGCGGGGGTGTCATTAGAGCTTATCGTCAATTCTTCGTACTCCCCTCACGGGTGAGACGATGGAGGCGCATGTGCAGAAATGCATCAGCCATTGACAGAGAAGCACTATTATTATTATTATTATTATTATTATTATTATTATTATTCTGCCTTGGAGTGTTGACTGTGACATATTTGAGGGAAATCCCGATGAAAAAACCTAGTCACGCTTGCTAAACAGAGTTCCAGCCCAATGGCCTCAAGGCGTTAAACTGGGACGCCAACTCATAACCCTTTGGTGGTAGATGCTGGGTAGGAGGGTCGTTGCGCGCGTAAAAGATCTTAAACTCCGCATATGCTGGTTGATAGCCCAGGACCCAGCAGACACCAGATTGTTATGGGCGGGGTTTCGAGGCAGCTCTAGCAACCGCGCTTGGTGTATGCACTTGCACATTCGGTGACGTCTTGCAAGAGGTTGCTGGGACTGCGGAATAACCTCGGCTTAGTGCAGTCTTGCCCTCAGGAGCTCTATCGGTGGCCCCGATCATCAGGCGAGAGACTGACACGGGGGGGTGGAGGACCTCGAACAAGGGTATTGGAGGCTTATGTCCGTTGAGGATATGCCATTAGCTGCATCAGTACGCCTCAGATATTGTATTATTATTATTATTATTATTATTATTATTATTATTATTATTATTATTTAAATCTGCCTTGGAGTGTTGACTGTGACATATTTGAGGGAAATCCCGATGAAAAAACCTAGTCACACTTGCTAAACAGAGTTCCAGCCCAATGGTTCAAGGCGTTAAACTGGGACGCCAACTCATAACCCTTTGGTGGTAGATGCTGGGGAGGAGGGTCGTTGCGCGCGTAAAAGATCTTAAACTCCGCATATGCTGGTTGATAGCCCAGGACCCAGCAGACACCAGATTGTTATGGGTGGGGTTTCGAGGCAGCTCTAGCAACCGCGCTTGTTGTATGCACTTGCACATTCGGTGACGTCTTGCAAGAGGTTGCTGGGACTGCGGAATAACCTCGGCTTAGTGCAGTCTTGCCCTCAGGAGCTCCATCGGTGGCCCCGATCATCAGGCGAGAGACTGACACGGGGGGGTGGAGGACCTCGAACAAGGGTATTGGAGGCTTATGTCCGTTGAGGATATGCCATTAGCTGCATCAGTACGCCTCAGATATAGTAAATCTGCCTTGGAGTGTTGACTGTGACATATTTGAGGGAAATCCCGATGAAAAAACCTAGTCACACTTGCTAAACAGAGTTCCAGCCCAATGGTTCAAGGCGTTAAACTGGGACGCCAACTCATAACCCTTTGGTGGTAGATGCTGGGGAGGAGGGTCGTTGCGCGCGTAAAAGATCTTAAACTCCGCATATGCTGGTTGATAGCCCAGGACCCAGCAGACACCAGATTGTTATGGGTGGGGTTTCGAGGCAGCTCTAGCAACCGCGCTTGGTGTATGCACTTGCACATTCGGTGACGTCTTGCAAGAGGTTGCTGGGACTGCGGAATAACCTCGGCTTAGTGCAGTCTTGCCCTCAGGAGCTCCATCGGTGGCCCCGATCATCAGGCGAGAGACTGACACGGGGGGGTGGAGGACCTCGAACAAGGGTATTGGAGGCTTATGTCCGTTGAGGATATGCCATTAGCTGCATCAGTACGCCTCAGATATAGTAAATCTGCCTTGGAGTGTTGACTGTGACATATTTGAGGGAAATCCCGATGAAAAAACCTAGTCACACTTGCTAAACAGAGTTCCAGCCCAATGGTTCAAGGCGTTAAACTGGGACGCCAACTCATAACCCTTTGGTGGTAGATGCTGGGGAGGAGGGTCGTTGCGCGCGTAAAAGATCTTAAACTCCGCATATGCTGGTTGATAGCCCAGGACCCAGCAGACACCAGATTGTTATGGGTGGGGTTTCGAGGCAGCTCTAGCAACCGCGCTTGGTGTATGCACTTGCACATTCGGTGACGTCTTGCAAGAGGTTGCTGGGACTGCGGAATAACCTCGGCTTAGTGCAGTCTTGCCCTCAGGAGCTCCATCGGTGGCCCCGATCATCAGGCGAGAGACTGACACGGGGGGGTGGAGGACCTCGAACAAGGGTATTGGAGGCTTATGTCCGTTGAGGATATGCCATTAGCTGCATCAGTACGCCTCAGATATTGTATTATTATTATTATTATTATTATTATTATTATTATTATTATTATTATTATTATTATTATTATTCAGCCCAATGGCCTCAAGACGTTAAACTGTGACGCCAACTCATAACCCTTTGGTGGTAGATGCTGGGGAGGAGGGTCGTTGCGCGCGTAAAAGATCTTAAACTCCGCATATGCTGGTTGATAGCCTCGGTTTACTATCTCCCCCTCTTTCCTTCCGTCTCCCCCTCCAACCCCCCTCTGATCCCTTCTCTCTTCCCTCTCCTGCCTCTCTTCTTCTATCCGGTTGTTATCTCAGTGTTTCATGAACAAGCCACTAGCAGAATGAAAAAAAATATTTTTTTTTAATAAAAAAGCTTTATTTCCTCTGGACTTTGACTAGTCGTTTTAGGTTTCTAGCGTTGTTATAAGTTGGCGTCTTCTAGATAGAATTTTAAAAAAGATCCTTCATCAGGAGCTGGATCCGCGGCAAAGGTAGGGTTCAGCTGGGGCGGAGCCTGTCTCTGTTTTTTACTAGGTGGTGTCAAATTCCTTGTGGCCCGCTTCTGCCTGGCAGCGGGTCCTGGGCCGGACAGGAGCCCGTCCAAAACAGCGGCCATGTTTATTTCATAGGCATCTAGACTTATCACAGCACCTAATGCTTCACTTTCTGGCTCACACCCGACTGACGAGGGGGAGGGGGGACTTGCGCTGCGACGTTTGGGGCGCGGGACGGTGGTGGTGGTGGCCTCTTGGGGAGTAGGAGGGAGGCTCGGAGGGCCTGCACGCGGGGGCGACGGCACCGGCTGCGGGGGGGGGGGGGGGGGGGTTAAAGAGCGCGAGCTCTTGCTCTCTGGCGGCTTGCGCGATCTTGCGGGCCGCCTTGGCGGGCTGCTACTGCTTTTTTTTTTGTTTTACTAGGCGGAAGCCCGCGTCGTCGGCCAGGGGGAGGACCGGGGGGCGCTGTGGGGGTGCGGTGCTGGCGCGTAGCTGGCACGTCTCCCCCCTCGCCGCGGCCACCGCCGCCGCCGTCGTCATCGTCGTCGTGCTCCTCGCCCTCCCGCGTCGGTGTCGGTTGGGGTGGATTGATGTACCACTTCTGTTGCTTCAGCACATTGCTCTTGGACATCGCAGCGCTTCTGCTCCGGCAGCCTGCCCAGCTCGGTTGTCAATGCATTCCACCAAGCTACATAGGCGTGGCAGTCGCGCGTGGGGGCCAGCAGGGGTGCAAGCGGGCGTTTCGCCGGGTCCGCGGGGTCGAGGGGGCACAAGTACACGTCGTTTCCCTTGGAACCAGCTTCTGTCGGATCCTGTGCTGGGGCGGCGGATTCCTGCTCGATGGCCCGCTGAAGGTTCATCATCCAGCCCCTATCTAGGGCGGGCAGTTGGCTGCCAGTCAGGGGCAGGCCTGTTGTGTGATCGACGCTAGGAGTGAAAGCGGTGTTGAACTTTATGTGGTAGGCATAGTTGATAGGATAGAGCTTGCGCAGGTAGAGCTGCTCGGCGGCTTGCGCCAGCGAGAGCTGCCCCCCGCCCCCCGCCGCCTGTGTCGTCTGCTGCTGCTTGGTCCAGCCCAAAAAGAAGGGGTGTACGGTGAGCTCGCGGAGCAGCCGGCGAACCGGGTGATCCGAGTGAGGAACGAGGCGCGCCCCCGCGGAGGTGGTAGTGGTGGGTGGCGGTGGCTGCGCGCTCAGCAACTGGCAATGAAACTCGAGCACGCTGAGGCACGACGGGCTGGTAGTGCGAAGTTCCGGATTGCGCTCGGAAAAAAGGCAGCAGGCCTCGTCTTCGGCTAGGTACGCCAGCAGGCGGTAGAGCAAGTCTGCACGGGGTCGCAGCTTCTCCCACACAAAAGCTAGCAGGGCTTTTTCAAAGTGTAACTGCTTGCTGGGGGACAACCGCAGAGTGTACAGGGACGAGGCCAGCAGCACCAGCTGCGCCAACACAAAGGGGACGACTCTGGCTCCTGCAGGTCGGGCGGGGGCAGACCGTGGTCGCCGCTGTTCGCTCCTTCGGACAGCGAGGCGCACAAACAGCGATACCGCAGGGCCGTCTCTCCCGTCCTCAGGTCCTCCACTGGCTGCAGGTTAGCCAACGCATGGCACATCATTGATTTTTGTTTGCCAATTCGCGTCCCAGTGTGCAGTTGTGGCCGCTCTAGCCCGAGCTTGCTCTTGAGAACGCGAGACCGACCTCCCCGCCGCCTGTCTAAACTTGTCAGCCACGATCTTCTGGCAATCGGCAAAGCCGCACTCCAGGGCCAGTTCCTTCCAGGCCTAGAGGGTACCAGGCTGAACTAGTTTTTTTGTCTTTTTCTACCTGGGACAGGTACCCGGTTCATTTACTATCTTTGTGCAGCTGGTCTGTTTCCAGTTGGTGGAGCAGGTTGTAAGTTTTCATAAGCTGATACTTGTCCATGGCCGCCTGCCGGGGCAGTCTCCCTACATGCCATTTGCAAACTTTAAGCAAAGCCCCCGTTTTTCTGTAACTGGCCCATGGGAGGTTGAAATTTGTCCAAGGGCGATTATCGCGGTCTTTCTTGTTAAAGGCCAGGCACAGTTCGTCTCCCTGCTTCGTGTCCGACACCAGCAGTACGTTGTAGACGGACACCGCCGTGAAGACAAAGTAGCCGCGCTCGTTCCAGACCAGTGCGGCCTCTTGGCGTTTGCCTGTTAAACCATTTTTGTCCTTGCTGTAGAAATCGTGCGGGAAATTGGCTATCGTCTGGCTTAGCCGAACTATCAGCTGCATCACGTCCACTAGCTTCTCCTGCAGCTCAGCCGTCAACTTCTGGCCCCGAGCCAGCTAGCCAGCAGCTGGTGATCGCTGGTCACGTAAAAAGTGTTGAAACAAAACAAAGAGGCGCGGGCAAAGGGCAGCGCCCCACTATAGCGGTATTTGGAGCCAGTGTCAGTTTTCTTGTAATGCGACTTGTGCGGCTTGCGAGCCCTCTTCGTCGCGGCCAGCCAGATGTGCTCGTCAGAGGCCCCCTCGCGTCCTGCTTCGTTGGCAGCCAGCCAGCGCTCGCACCCAGTTGAGTACACCGTGTGCGCCGCCTGCCCCCACTTGTCGAGCACCTGCCGCGTCTCTGTGGCTACATGACCTAGCTCGATCTGTCGGTGAAGCCAGGTTGACAAACGGCCGTACCCCCCCTCGTTCCTAAACGCAGACTCGTCCCCTGTCGTGCTACTTGGGTTCTCCGGCTCGTTGGTGGTGGGGTTGTAACAGTTGCTATTGTTGCGATCAATGATAATCGTCTCGCCTACGCGACCCCTCTCGGCCAACAACCTGAAAACGTTCTTCTGGTACCTGACGTCATAGGCCCGGTTGGCGCCACACTGCTGGCCTCAGCAAATGTCCAACGAGCGCGTCATCACTATAGGTAGGAGCTCGGCCATGGGCACCAGTTCGATCTGCAGCGTGGCCTGGTAGCGGCCGGCCAATTTCTCGTAGCCCAGGTTATAAGCATCCAGCGGCAGCCCCGGCACGCGCAGCACGTTAAAACACGGGGCCTCTGCTAGATGAAAGGAACACAGCATGTACGTGGGTCCGGCGCTCTTCTTCTTTGATTCTACGCAATCCTGCGAGTCACTGTCCGGTCGCGTCTTGCCCCAAGCTTGCGGGTCGCCATCTGGTCGCGTCAGCCTGCACATTGGGACCTGCAACTCTGAGCCCTGCCCCGTTGGTCCGCGCTGTTCTGAGGCCTGCGCGCCGCTCTTTTCGCGCACCGACGCTAGGTTCAGTACACCCTTCTGGCCTGCGCTGTGCTTGAGATACTTCAACAGAGCTCGCCTAAACTTTAACTTGTCTTGTGTCCAAAGATTGGGGTTCTTTTCGTCGGGCAGGCTTAGCCCCACTGCGCTCTTTTTTTTCCTGTTGCTCTTTCCGTCGCCGACTGCCACGCCTCGCCCTTCCCCGCCCGGAGCGTTGCCATTGTCTGCCTCTCCTGCTTCGTTCAGGTCGATGCCGGGCCCTCTGTTTTTGTCGACGGGCCCGTCGTCTTCATCCTCTTCTTCGATCCCGCCGTCGTCAAGGCACAGGCGCACACTAGTCTGTGGCTGCGTCGCCCGCCCCACCGCGCGCGCCCCCCTGGACCTGCCGTAGCTTGCTTCGCTTCGGCTGCGGCACCTGGCCGCCCGCTCTGGCTTTCGCTGTTGTCGAGCAGATCCATCCGCAGCGATTGCAGAGTGATGGTGCTTTTGAGGTCATCATCATTGTACAGCCAGGAAAAGCTATAATCCAACGCGGTCGGCTCACCCAGCATCGAGCCTGTGGTTCTAGCGCTAAGAACCGTGCATATAGACTTGGTTTCAAAAAGTAATTGGTCGTCGCCGTCAACACTCCCTACGGAGCTCATGTTTTCAGCACAAGAGAAGAGAGAGAGAGAGAGAGAGAGAGAGAGAGAGAGAGAGAGAGAGAGAGAAAAGCTCGCACACAGGGGTTTCACGTTGTATGTTACATACAAAAGAAGAAGAAAAGAGGTGGGTGGTGGGAGATGAAGGGAGAAATGAGGAAAGGCCTGCCCTAACACATTTCAACCCCCTCCGTCTCTCCTCTCCCCCCCCCTCTCCCCCCTTCCCGCCCCGTCTTCTTACCCTCTCTCCCCACGTACTCTCCCACTCTTGACTGAATTACAAACACATTAATCTTGTCTGTCTTGGCCATCATCGCGTCTGTCGTCTTTGGGGAGCCTAGTGACAAAGAGCCCGTCGCCTTTTGCTCTACCTGGCGAGTGCGGGCTGGCCAAACCCTAGAGCTGCCGGCCATGGTAGGGTCCTCAAGTCCGCGCCCGTTAACTGGGGGGATAATAGCACGTCTGCCCCCCTGCCCCACTTTGCCCAGCCCTTGCGCTCATGAATACCAAACCGACGGAATTGTCTCCGTCACAACCTTTCCCGATCTCACCGGCCGGACTATGGCAAATGCGGCGCAGACTACACGCGACTCCCTCCTCGGCATCGAAAGTTGGGGCAACCTCATGCTAAACCCCCGGAGCGGCCAGCACTTCTACAACTGCACACAGCTTACGTCTCTGCCCTCGTACCCCCCGCCTGCTACCTACAAGCTGACCTCGCTGGACCATTCCTTTTCTCTGGCACGAAACCTTAACAGCGGCGCTATTGGGCATTGGGATATCTCGGGGGTGACTGCTCTGCGCGGCGTGTTTGCTAAAGCCACCAAGTTCAACCAAGACCTGAGCGCCTGGGACACGACCCGCGTACTAGACGCCACAGGGGCTTTTCTGGAAGCCGAAAGCTTCAACAGCCCCTTGGCAAACTGGTCCATGCCTAACCTGATCGACGCCTCCGCCATGTTGTCTCAGGCCACAAGCTTCAATCAGCCCTTGCAGTCGTGGAAACTACCTTCGCTTCGGCGCGCCAACGCCATGTTTATGGGCGCAGCCGCCTTCGACCAAGACCTATCCGCATGGTCTTTAAACCCCTCCCTCAACTGCCAGTACTTTGCTTGGGACAGCAAACTGCAGCCTACCCACTACCCCCGCCACCTGCCTAGCAACTGTCTCTACCCCACAGTCTCGCCTGGGTTGCTGTTCCAAGCTTCGTCCTGTCCCGCATTATGAGCTCTGCGCAACAACGCAAAAATAAGGGCGCACTGGTCGCGCGACCGCGCACCTTGAGCTAAAGAATGGATCCGGCTGGGATCTTAAAAAACCGTGCCCGACGGTTCAAGTCTCTCTCTCTCTCTCACTCTTTTCTCCTTCCCCCCCCCCCCCCTATATACCCACTCAGTCGCACTCTCCCTCTCCCCCCCCCCCCCCAAACAATGCCAAAGCATGCGGAGCACAAATGTATCCAATTTTTGTGGATAAAACACTCGAGTGCGCGCCACCCCCCCCCCCTTAAATTAAATAATATTTTTTACCCTTCTGGATAATATACGGCTTTCCGCTTTTATTTCTATAAACCCGCGGGGGTCTTAATTTCTGTTTCTTTGATATTTTAGAATTGCGCTGTTTCTTTGCCCGCGCCCAGGGGGGGGGGGGTGCCCCCCCTTGGTCACTTGGCAGAGGGGGAGGGGGGGACGCCCCCCCCCCCTCCTCGAGGAATAAAAGAGAGATAGGCGCGTTTTAGTAGTATACGCCTGGCAAGTCAAACAAGTGCGTGTGTGTTTTTTTGTTGTTTTTTTTAAGTAAAGACAGATTCCGACGCTTGGCACTTTTAAACCGGTGACGAATTTCGGCGGTGGCAACTGGCGTCCAAGAAAGCCAGCCTCCTGCTGGGCTGCTTGTGGCGCAGATTGTGTTGGGAACCCAAACAAGTTGTGTCCAAACTAACGTCTCTCGAGGTATCGAGGGCGCTCAGCAAGCCACGAGGGGTTTGCGGCGATCAACGACAAACCAGGCTTTGGCCGCGCGCAGGACACGACCGAGCAGCAGATGAGAGGTCGACAGAAAAATGCGTGCGTCTTGTAGCTGACGGTAGGTAACAAAACAAAAACCTCGGTGGGAGGCGCGACGCTCGCGGCGGAACTTGAGCTGTACGTTTATCACAGGGCCAAAGGCGCTAAAGTATTGCTGTAGCATTTCGAGCGTGGCAGCCGAGGGCAGATCACCCACGTAAAGTTTGCGGGTGTACAGGCCTGCACAACCGGGCGCTTGCCACTCGACGGGTCGACAGTCTATTGTCCGGCCGAGACAAATTAGACCTTTTGTTATTAGTCGCTGCGCGCCCTCCGCGCTGCTGAAGGTAGCAAACGCAAAACCCCGTGTCTGCCCACGATGCCTTATAAGACGGAGCCGGCAGCTTTCAGAGCTGGCGGCGGCTATGGCCCCCCGGATTGGCTCTTCGGTGGCGCCCGCCGAAACGCCTCCCAAAAAAACTTGGCGGCTCAGCAGCTCTGTGCGGGCTGCAGACTGTGGGCGGACGGCCGGCGTATTTTTTGCCTCAGCGCCGACCATGGTTTTAGCCTGCGCCTTTTTCCTTTGCATGGCCCAGCCCCAAAGTTGCTCCACTTGCCTTTTTTCTAAAAGCTGACTAGCACCTTTGGAGAGGGGGGGGGGATTCCCCTCCCCCCCCCCCTTTTTGGCTGCTTTAAAGCTTCCTGCTCCCCGCCTCACACCGCTCCGGTGCATCGACAGCGAACTCCGAGGGACGGGAAGGGGCGGGAAGGAGGGGGGGGGGGGAGAGAAGGCGCAGTTTTAAAAAAGACTGCCAAGGATTTAAGTTATTAAAGGCCTGACGCGCTTTTTATATAAGAATTATCTTAGCTTCTGTGCCCCAGTGATCGGGCCGGGCTCTCTCGGCGGGAGGGGGGGGGGGGGGGACGGGGGGGACGGGGAAGGCACAAAGATGTCTTGCTCAGAGGGCGAGGACAGCGACTGGTATGGCGACGACGAAGAGGCGGAAGAAGAGTCGATGGGGCGAGGCGCATGGCCTGGGTTCCGTGGACTGCGCCATATAAACGTGAGCGGCGACGAAGCAGAAGAAGAGGACGACGGCGACGACCCCCGCCCGGAGGAGGAGGGCGTAGAGGAAGGCGGAGTGCGCGCTGCACCCGCCGTTTCCGCCTGGACAGAGTGCGCGACGGAGCCCCACGTTGTACAGGTCTTAGAACAGCTAGAGCTCTACCTATCCCAGCCCTTTAACTCGGCGCGAGCGGGACGAATTCTGAGCGCGGCCACCATCAGAAAACACCTGCGCAACGTTGCCCGTTTCGTAAACTTTGCGGGCAACCACCCGCGACCACAGGTGCGGGACCTTTCCGCGGCATTTGAGGACCCTACCCTGCTAACCAGCTTCGCCGACTATTACTCACGCTTCTACAAGTCCGCTACGCTGCGCGCCTACCTAGAGAGCCTGCTGCACCTGTCCGATTGCCTGCGTGCACAGCGCGGCTACGAGGCCTGGCGACAAACGCGCTTTTGGCTGGGCAACCTACGAGGGCAGGCCCTTTACTACGCCGGGGTCGAGAACAAGTACGTTCCCCCCGCCCGGGCGCCATGGTCTCTGTGGCAGCTTCAGGTCTTCCGGGCGGCGGCCATTGCCGACTACCTAGCACACTACGAGCGGGACTGCCGGGCCTGCCCCCTGGGCCTAAACAAAGCCAACTACGTGAAGCAGCGGGAACGACTGCTTCGCCCCTTGTACGTGGCCGCGCTGTGCCGCACACTCGTTCCGCCGGTCTCGCGCTCTTTCATTCTCGCCTACCTCGACAGCAAGGGCTTCTGGTGCCTCAGCCTGGTCGACCCTTTCGCGCTCAGCACCCTCAACAACAAGACGCGCACCCAGCACGGCGGCTTCCGAATCCCGCTCTGCCCGCAGGACTGGCTCACCGACGACTTTCCCGCCGACCTGGCCCCCGTCGGCTTTGTGCGCAACCGCCACACCAGCGGTTACTCCTCCTTACTAGACTTCTGTCTGCTCGATATCGAGCAACGCGTCTGGCACGCTCTCACCGGGCTGACGGGCGACCTCGCGGCCGCCGCCCCAGCAGCACCCGCCGACCAGGCCGGCGGCAGCGCGCCCGCTCGTCTAGTTCCCTGGCGCGCTGGCCTAGAAGACGTACGACAACTGGGCTAGCGACGAGGCCTCGCGCCGTCGGCCCCTGCGCCCCGCCGAATGGGCCAACTTCTTCCGCTCTATCCTGCAGCACTACGCGCCGTTGATCCGAATCACCACCGACAGGGGCCGCAGCGTGGACTGGCTGGAGCAGGGCATAGGCCCCGCCAACGGAGACTGGGCCCGCACTTTTACCCCCAAGGCCACACGTCCACTCAGCGAGACCATGCTGCACGACCTCGAGGCCAGCGACCTGCCCGGCCTGCTCAACATCCCCTCCTTACCCGCTTACCATTCCTCTCTCTCGACCGAGGACCTGGCCGTCTTGGCACGCGGCGCGCAGCACACTTTGCGCACGGTACAAAACTCCTATATCCTCCCCATCTTTTTCGAACGCAGGGGGCGCGAGTTAGTTAACTAAATAGACCTCGTCTTGCGCCCGCCACAGTGGCACGCGAGCTAGCGCTTCGACTCTGTCGGCGGCCGCTTCTCCGTGCGGGTCAGCTCGGCCGCCCAGGAGCTCACCGAGCGGTTCTCACCAGAGGGCACTGCCCTCGAACCAAAGCCCGAAAGCGCCCGGCGCAAACGCGAGGCCGACCTGGAAACCCTGTCGCACCTGCGTGGCTGGGACATCACCCGAGGCACGGCCAGCCTCCGCGCCGCCGCAGAGACGGCCCCCGCTCCGCCCGGCGGGGAGGGAAGCGCCAACCCCGGCCGCAACGACGACGAGGACAAGGAAACACACCTAGACACCCCTGTGCAAAACTTACCACCACGCGCTAGGCGCGCCGCCGCTCGGCGCCGCAGTTCCGCCGGGGGCCCGCCCCCCGTGCTGGCATTTGAAGTGCAGGGTTTCCAGCAAGTAGCTCTGCGCTGGGGTACAAGGTACAACCAGCCGCGAGAATTCTGGACAATGTTTGCAACGGAACAAGACCGCCAAGACCATCAGTGGCAAAAGTACACCGCCTGGGCACCCTTGTCAGAGGAAGAGCTAGAGCGAGTCAAGGTCGGGTTCAACTAAGAAAACGAATATTGGACAGAGGTCCAAAGGCAAATGCGCCTGGGCGAACATGAACAGGAAATCGAGCTCATCCCGCCCACTCGGAGTGGTCTGTTGCTGTTCTTCGCTTTTCTTTTGTTTAGCCCTTTCGACTGAAACACTCGGCTGGGCAGGGTCTGCTGGCGCTGCATGTCGCGCGCATACTGTCGGCCATTCGCGGTCTCTTGCTACGGTCGCCACCGTCGCGAGGTTTTCGTGTTCGTAGCAACTTTCACAGGCCGGGCGGTCCGGCAACTCGTGGCCTGCACGCCACTCCTTGAACACCAGCCGTTCGTCAGCTATGACCCGAAAGGCTGCTCCATACTGCTGGAGCATCCGGACTCCCGCCTTCTTCTCCACAAACGGCTCGGCAGTAGCCAGGCGCTGGAGCCACAACCGCGCCGCGGACGAAACTGGTGGGGCGCTGTGTGTGTCGAGCCGCCGGCGCTTCTGGCGGACGCGGTTGTCCATGCTCTGGGCCCACAGATCTAGAGGTTGTGGTGCGTGGGGGTGGGGGGGGGGGGGGGTGGGCTAGCAGCCCAAACCGTTGTGGGGGCCCTCCCGTCGCTCCTCTCACTCTTTTTGGGGTGTATGTTTCAGCCCCCCTGGGCAGCCGTTCTTGAGGCGCCACTTGCACCTCAGCAAATAAGGGGGGGGGGGGGGGGGGGCCCCTTCCCCTACAGCAGCTGTCTTTCCTTCCCCTTCCCCCTCGTGCGCCTTGGCGCGCACCTGCGCAACACCACCACTTGAATATTCTTGATTTGTGTCTAGTACTGTTCAAGACAATATCAAAGCGGGGGGCTAGCCAGGCGGGAGAGTGATGGGGATGGGAGCGGGGGAGAGAGGAGGAGGGGAGGGGAGGAGGAGGAGAAAGGGGGAGAAGAAGAGGAGGTGGGGGGGGGCGCACCCCCCCCCCCCCTCCTCCCCTGAGAGGCATCCCCCCCCCCCCCCCCCCATTTGGCAGCCTTTGGGTGAGGACGCCGTGCAAATTTGTACTGTTTTTTATTATTGTTTCGGCGCAGCCAGCGGCAGGGAGCTGGAAGGGAGAAAGGGCAGCACGCGGCACATCCCCCTCCCTTCTCAGAGCGGGGGGTGCGAGAGGGGGAAGGAGGGGGCGGAAGAGGGAGGAGGAGAGAAAGGGAGAGAGCCTGGGGAAGGGGCGTGGAGACGAAGGAGGCAGCACCCCCCCTCACCCCCCCTAAGGCGCGTGGGGGGGGGGGGGGGGGGCACCCCCCCCCTCGACGCTTTATCCCATTTCCCCCCAAAAAAATGAAAGGGAGAGCCCAAAAAAGAGGATGGATCTGCGCCGTTTTCTAGCTCTCGAAGCTCCCGAGCTGTTTACGCACGGGAGCGTGACACCGCTCGCGCGTCTTATTTGCGATAAAGGAGAAGCCGACAGGCTAGTGACGGTGCAGGAGGCATTTTCCAACCGAGAGCTTTGGCACGACAAGCTTGAATGCCCGCAGTGCCAAGGGAGGTTGGTTCTAGTGAGCCAATCCGCCGAAGGACAGATGGGCACCAGCTACTTTACACTTAGAAAAGGACGCCCAAGCTCATGACTGGAAGGGGCTTGCACACCCATACTGCTTGGCCTTTATCCAGGCCAAGCTGTCCAAGCTGTCTTTCTCGTGGTCCGGGTGTCGTCGTGCGCTGGCCTGTGCGCAAAGCCAGCATCGTAGCTTCGAAAAATGCAGTGTTCTGCTGCAGAAAACTTTGGGTGCGCTAGCTGCTGGCCGCCTCGGCCTGAAGCCTCAAGAGGCCCAAATGAGGCCCGACGTGACGGTGCTAAACGAACGTGGCGAAATTGTAGCGTTCATCGAAATTACGCTTGGTACACGCAAAAGGGTGGAACATTGGATGTCTTTGTACAAATTCCCACACGTGGTATGCCTAGAGATCGACTTAAGTCAAACCCCGCGTTGCTGGGCCAAGGGGCAGCTGCAGTCGCTGCCCGACGTCAGCTGCTGGCGTCTACGAGTAGAATGCCCTGCCTGTGCCCAGCAACGCCAGGCCGCAGAGGAGGCGGCGAGAGTACAGCAACAAGCGCGAGAGGCCTCACTACAGGCTACAATGCGCTCTCTGCAAGAACAGCGCACAGCCGCCTTGGCGAAGCGCGATTCAGCTTTGGCATACGAGGCAATGGAGCGGAAACTAGGCTTCAGTCCCCCGGAAGAGAGAGTAAAAAAACCGCTACTTAAAGAAGAACTTCCCTCGTGGCTCAGTGACGAAGAAGCTGCAGCATTTCCTGTTCTGACGTACACGCCAGGCATCAAAAACGGCCTTCCGGATCGCCCGCATTGAAAGATCTAGGCAAGGCCCCGTTGGTGGCGGGGGCTGGCGGGGGGGGGGGGGCGGGCGTCGCTAGCAAAGGGCAGGAGAGAGACGGGGGGGGGGGGGTGCAATAAAAACAGACGTTTCAGGTGAAACGCTACGAAGGCGCCCTGCAAAGTCTCTTTACTAAAAAAAGGGGATTAGAATATTCAATTTTTGTAAAAGTTCTAAAGCGTAATCCGGGCACTGATACGGTACATATAGGCAGTCACATACCGGCCGGTCCGCCTGGGGAAAAAGGCAGTAGACAGGCAAATCCCCGTGAAAACGGAACAGTGCGTGCCAAAGTCTATATACTAAAGGGATTCGAGTATTTAGTTTTTTTAGAAGTTCTAAAGAGCCTCAGGCACTGATACGGTACATATATGCAGTCACACCGGCCGGTCCGCCCTGGGGGAAAAAGGCAGTAGACAGGCAAATCCCCGTGAAAACGCTTGGGGCGCCAGCAAAAGTCTATATACTAAAGGGATTCGAGTATTTAGTTTTTTTAGAAGTTCTAAAGAGCCTCAGGCACTGATACGGTACATATAGGCAGTCGTACACCGGTCGGTCCGCCTGGGGGGGCAAGGCAGTAGACAGGCAAATCCCCGTGAAAACGCTAGAAAGGCACCCTGTAAGGTTTTCGCGGGGATATTTGTAAGTTCTGCAGAGAGCCCCCCCCCCCCCCCCCCCCCCGCAGACATCATCGAACTGCAGACATATTGGGCTCTCTCATTCCCCTTTGCCCCTCCTGCAAGTTTTGCATTGTATGCTTTATTCTAATTTAATGAAAATGTATATTTATAAACTCAGGGCTGTGGGCGTGTCAGGTTCCAGCCTGGGCCTTCTCACACACTCATTTGCTCCCTTTCTATCGTGGCGGAGCCGGCAGCAACGTGCAGCTGTCAGCGATTGAGTATGCGCTTTTCCCTGCGAACTCCTCCGAAATAATCTTGTACTTCGAAAAATAGGAGCCAGTATTGGTTTCGAACTTCCCATCCCGGCGTTCTGGATTTTTCATTAGCTCGAGCTTTACAGGCAAAAGGATGCGCAGGACGGTGCGCAGAGCGCCCAAAGCCTGCCTGATATTTAGCGCCCCCGCAGCAGCTTTTATGACTTGCGTCGTATTGCCTTGCAGTTGCAATTGCTCGCGCACACAGTCTACCGTACTATACAGCTCGCGCAGCACACGCGTGATGGCTGGCAGGTCTAGCTGGCGCGAGTCCAACACGTTTCCCTCCGGCGCGGATGCGAGAGCAAGATCTAGATTCAGCACACCCAGCAATTTGTCTAGCGATTTCATCAATGGTAGCTTTATCTTGTGCTGATCTAGCAAAGCAACGTAGGTCTTGCCTGCCCTCCCGCGTTCGAGGTCAGCCACTTGCTTGTGGGTGAAATTGCGCGCAAGCTTCGCCAGGAGGATTCTGCGCTCGAAGTCAGCCGAGGAGGCCAGCGCAACTGTTTTGGGGTCACATGGCAAGGTTGGGAACGAAGCGGCGTGGACCATCACCCTCGCCTCTTCCTTGCGCGCGCGCGCTTGCACGTTCGCAGACTGACCCCGTAGCCACTCCGTGTAGCTCTCCGCCTCTTGCTGCGCACACGCTCTCTTTTCTGCAGCCTGTTGCATCTCGTCCGCGCGAGCGTCGTCTCCCTCGACAAGAGCGGAGATTGCCGCCTCCTCCTCCGCCTCCATGGAGGGGGGCGGCGGCAGCTGCCGAACCTCCCGCTGCACCGTGACGAGGGAGCAGAGGCGTGTGCGCGCCTCTTTTACCAGCTTGCGTTCGGTCCGCAGCGCCAGACGTTCCAACTTTAGGTGTTCTTGTTGGTCGGGGACGGGGGGGTCACCGGGGCGGCTGAAATCTGGCTTGCGCCTCGGCAGTGGAACCTTGGACCAGTCTACATCCAGACTGTCTGTCTTTAAAATTGCCAGGAATCGGCGCAGCTCAGAAAGAGCGCTATGCTTAGAGAGACTTTTCTCAAGCGTGTTGTAAGCAGCAAGAAGAGTTACCCAAGCAATAGCCGCTTGCCAACGCATTCTTCCATCTGGACCTACTAGCACACGTTGTACCCCTGCGCATCCCACATCGACTTGGTGCGCTCGTTGGCAGGCGAGTGTCCATTCCTGCGAAGCGTTTTGAAAATCTTGGATGGACTGGAACGAGAGAGGCGCGTATCGCTTTACGCCGAGCGTGACCGGCCGAGCGACCCAGAGGCGCCATTCTTTCTGGCGCAGATACCTAGCCCGCCCAAGCATCTGCATATATTCTCTCACGCATATGTTCTGGTTATCCAAATAACAGAATGCCGCGTCAAAGTGTTCGCGGGCAAAATCTAGGCCTACGGTTAGAATAGAGGTAAAGATTAACACGTCAATCTTCCCCCACTCGGAAGAGAGCTGTTCTGGGCTACACAAAAAGTCGTCAGCACGTTCGGAGCCGCGGTGGTACAAAAGGACACGAATGTTTGGAAATTTCTGCTCCAGCTCTTGTTTGAGTAAGAGGCCGCGTCTTTGGGTACCCACCGCAATGAGGACGCGTCTACGGCGGTAGGTTGCTCCAGGGCGGTGTTCGTCGGCCTGACCTTGCTCACTTTCCCGTAGGATGAGGTCGAGTGCACGGTTGATGCTTTGGGCGTTGCGATGAATGAACGCCTTGTACAGACTGTGTTCGGAGTGTTCGTTCACACAGGCAAGGCAGCCGCTATCTCCGCTTCGGATGCCGCCGACATGTCTTGACAGGCCCCCCGTAGGGTTTCCTCAGCTGTGAGCGGAGATTTCAAGATGGCCCCGAGAACTTCGCGCGTCCTTGCAGTCAAGAACGCGTCCAGAGCTAGCACAAGTCCCGCTTCCTTAATCAAGCGCTGGAAGACGATGATGTTCATCTGCGCTGTCGCCGAGTCCATTAACCCCGAAGTCACGCAGCTCAGCGTGCTCTCAACCTCGTCTAGGATCACGAGGTCAAATGGCTGGGCGTCGGCCAGCTTGTGGATCGACTCGTACTGGTAGACCACGCAGTCGGGATCTATAGCTGACTCGCCCGCTCGCGTGGCGAGCTTGCGCTTTCTGGCTTCGACGTCTGTGTAGATTTCAAAAGTAATACCGCAGGTAGCCAGCTCGGTTCGCAGGCGCCGGTAGACTTGATGGTCCAAGGTCCGGCGCGGTCCAATCACAACGATGCGAATGGGTGCGTCGACAGCCGCCCCTCTGTCCTGCCTGCGCTTTGCGATCAGTGCGCGCAGAGCCTGATGAAGCGCCGGGTTCATGTCACACGCAGAATGGCCTGCGGCGACCCGTGAGATGTCTGTGAACATCTTAGTCTTACCCGTCCCCATACCGCTAGCGATGCCGACTACGCGCGTATGTTCACCGATCTCGGGGTGCGCACAGTAGCGTTTGTTGTACTTTTCTATTCGGAGACTCCCCCCGGCCTGCTGGGGTCGTCGAGCTGGAAGTCTGCTCCGGGTGGACGACCATTGTGAACGTCCAGCAGCAGTAAAAAACGAGGTGTTTGGGTCCCTTTCTGAAGCTTGGGCCACCATCAGGACACTCCAGTCCACCAGGACGAGCCCGAGGATGGCGTACAAGGAGAACACCGTGTTCGGAGTGCCCTGAGGCCCCCAGCGCAGCATGCCCGCGGGGAGGCCGATGCCGCTCAGGTGGATGGACAAGAAGGTGATGGACGCCAGGAACAGCAGGCAGCCCCTACCGTTTCCTCGGTCTGGTACGTCGTAATAATGCCGTAGATCTTTTCTTCCTTGGAGCTCCTGGCCCAGGCGAGCACCGCGCGGCCTTTGCACAGGCGTAGGCCGTACACCACCAGCAGAATGGTGAGGGGGGCTAGCGTGACGAAGCTGGTGTAATCTTCAAAGCTGGACAGGGACTCAAAGCCCAGCAGCGACGCTTGTGCGTGGCTAAAATTCAAAGACTCGACCAGGCTGTTGCTGCAGGTAGCTACGCCCACGGCCTGCAGCTGTGCCCGCGCGGAGCACGACAGGCAAGTGTCGGCCGCGAGCAGTGCGTTGGCCGGGAGGAAAGTGCCGTTCCAGGTTTCGAGTACAGGGGAAGCGGCGACCAAAAGAGTGTCATTCATGACGGTGTCGTGTAGGTCAGGGCTCGCCAGCCGCTGGCGGAGTTTTCTTTTTCAGAGCTCTGCTCCCTTGGCTCTCTCTTAACCTAGGTAGGTAAGAGGAGGCCAGCCAGGGGGCCTGGCGACGAGGAGGCAGGGGGGGGGGGGGGGGAACGGGAAGGGAACGCGCGGGAGGAAGGGATGAGGAGGGGGCCACCGAGCGGAGGGGGGTGTGGACTAGGCGGGGGAGGGGAGGGGGCGGCCGGGGAGAGGGGCGGCGCCCCCGGCGGGGAGGGGCGCCGGGCCTCCTCTGAGGCCCCGCGCCACAAGCAGCCCGGCGCAGGATCGGCGCCGGTGCCTCCCGACCTCGCTGCCGCCGGAGGTACGAGTTCGTGGACACCCCCAGGCCATGGAGCCGGTGCCGTGTTATGCGATGCTGTATGGCTGGGCGCTGGAGACGGACCCGGAGCCCCCGCCCGCCCTCGCTGCTCCCGCCGAGGCGCGCGGCCCGGAGTACCCCCAGCCGTGCCCCGCGCCGCCCCCGCTCGACCGGGTCCCGCTGCAGCGCGCCTCCCCGGGCGCCCCGGGCAGCGTCGAGCTCAACCCGGGGGTGTTGGCGTTGGTGGAGCGGCTGGCGCTGGAGCCCTGCGTGTTCGCGGCGCTCGCTAGCTCGCGCGCGTCGTTGCTCGGGGGGGGGGGGGGGGGGCTGCGCCTCGTGGGGGCGGCCGGCGAAGAGCCCCGGCACACCCCTGCGCGACGTGGTCCTGCGGCACGCGGAAGCCCTGGCCGAGGCCCTGTCGCAGGAATTCTTCAAGTTTGGGTTCGCGCTGCTGCGTACCCGGCCGGACGCGGTGCTGGGCGAAGTGTTGGAAGTAGTGAGCACCGCCGGCTACCAGCTCACGTACCGCGACGTGCGCGGGAGCCGGTGGTATACCTGCAAGCGGCGGGGCGCGGCGGGGGGGGGTGCGCGCGGCCGGCGGGGCCGGCGCGGCCGGCGGGGCCGGCGCGGCCGGCGGGCCCGCGAAGGCGCCGCTGCGGGTGTCGGTGGTGGAGTACGGGCCCTTCCGCCCCGGCGGGCGGGGGCAGTTCTGTTCGCCCCTGGGCGCCCTGCTGGAGCACTATGCCCTGCGGCTGCAGCTGGAGAACCTGCGCTTGGCGTACACCCTGGACCACGCTAGGGGAGCGCTGGTCCTGGGCCGGCGCCGCGAGGGCAACGTGGACCGGGCGTGGGAGAGCTGGCTGTTGCCAGGCGCGGCGGCCACGGCGGCCGTCGGGTCGGAGCCCGCGCACGCGAGGGGCGACGTGCCGGCCCGGCACCAGCGCACGCTCCGGCGCGCGGGCGACTCGCTGCTGTGCGAACTGGCCTGCCCGCCGCTGTACAGGTACCAGGTCCCGGGGCAGCGCAGCGGCCGGAATGCCCGTGCACCAGCGTGTCGGGCACCTGTGTCACCCGCGACAACACCAACCTGGTCTATGCGCGCGAAGCCCTGCGCCCGGAGCACGAGGTCCCCTACGCCCTGTGGTCCGACCTGGTGGCGCGGGTCTTTGGCCTGCCCGGCGGCGCCAGGGAGGTGTCCGCCACGCCCGAGCACGCGCTGACGGCCGGGAGGGCGCTGGCCGGCTGGGCGGTTCGAGGCCCGCAGCCGTGCCCTCCGGACCGCCGTCGTGGAGCTGCTCAACTACGGGCAGGCGCTGACGATCGGCCCCAGGTGCCGGGCGCTGTCGTCGCGGACGGTGGAGGGGGGCCGGCGGAGCGGGCCGGCGGGCGGACCGGCGGGGCTGTGGCACGCGCTCCCCCCCCTCGCGCCACCGGACGCAGCCGCCGCGAAGCCGACCGAGGAGGAGCTGCGCGCGTACTGGTGGTCCGTCGAGGTCCTGCCGACCCCGGCGTCGGCCGCCGGGCTGGACACGCTGGTGCGTGTGCTGGAGCTGAGCGCCCGGCTGGCGGGGCCCGAGCTCGACCTGCTGCGGAACCTGTACCCTCGGCTGCTGCCGGAGTGGGCGCGGGACGCGGCCCCCCCGCCGGCCCCCCCGCCGGGGGCGGCCGAGCCGCGGACCGACCCGGCGGACGCCCCGCGGGCCGGCGGGGGGGCCGCCGGCGGCGGTCGCGAGGCGGACCCGCCGGGCGCGGGGTGAAGCTCCCTCCTCGCCACCTCTATTTTCCCGCTCCTCCGGGCAGGGGGCAGGGGCGGACCGCCTCCTTCCCCTCCCTTCCCCGCACGGGGCCCGCGGCGCGGCCCCCTTCCGGTATAACCAGCGCCAGACGTGGACCCCCCCCCCCCCCCTTCTTGCTCCCACCCCCCTCTCACCCCAAGACGGCCGAAGCTCGGATCCCCGTGCCTGAACCCCGGCGCGGGCGTGCCCGGCCTAGGCTCACATGCAGACACCAGCCTAACCGGTTTAGCGCGCTACCGCGAGTACGCGGACACCACGCCTCCTCGCGCCCCCGGCTCGGAGCCGAGCGAGCGCCGGCCGAGGAGGCGTCGGCCGGGCCGGGCCAGACCGAGCCACCTGCCGGGCCTTCGGCCGGGTCAGACTACGCGGGCCGCGGCGCCCGGACCGCCCCGGGCCGCCCCGGGCCGCCCCGGCCCGCGCGTGGCAGCCGGACCAGGAATCCTGGCAGACGATCCTGCAGCGCCTGGAAGGTATCGAGCACCAGCGGGTGCGGGCCGACGACGCGCACCGGGCGCTAGAGGACTCACACAAGCAGCTGCGCGACGCGGCCGTCAAGGTGTGCCTCCTGCCGGACGAGCAGCAGAAGCAGTTCGTCTGGCGCGTGATGCTGTGCACGGCCGCTCACCTCTCCGCCGCGCTGGCGCTCACGGTGGGGCTGAGCGCCTGGCTGCGGCGCAGCACCTGGCTGTACGACAATCCCTGGAGCACCGCCGAGGTGCTCGCCCTGTGCCTCATGGTGGTGTGCACGTTCTATGGCGGCTGCCACCGCTACCTGCCGGTCGTGTCGGTGGCCATGGTCGGCGGTTCGTCACTGTTTGCCAGCCTGCTGTTGGTCCATGCCGACTTCACGCTTTTTCTGACGGTCTGCGCCGCCGTGGACGCTTTCTACCTGCTGCTGGCCGCCTTCTGTTGCCAGCAGCGCGTCCCGTATGACACTATGCTCCTGCTGGCCGTGGTGGCCCTCGGCGCCGGCCTGGGCTTCTTCGCGCTGGTGTGGGAGCCCTACCGCGGGGCGCTGGCCCACCTGACGCTGGCCTGGACCGACATTCCCCCGACGCTAGTCGACCACGTACTGCTGGTCTGGATCAGCACGCTGCTGTGTTTGTACATTGTGTGGCAGCTGCAGAGGCTGGTGCAGACGCACACGCTGTGCGAGACGTACGCGGCGTCGGTGCGCCTCTTTTTCAATATCGTCGAGGCCGGCCTCCTGCTGGGCGTAGGGTTCGGCGCCGCGCTCGACCGGCTGCAGCGCCTGCGCACCCGGGTCCAAGTGCTCTACGCCGCCGAGCGCGAGGCGCTCGAGCCGGTGCTCGCCTAAAGCTCCCCGGGGGGCCTCCCTCTTCCGAACTAATCCCCTAGTCTCCACTTTCCTCTCTCTCTCCTCTCCCAAGGTGCGTGGCTCGGCCCGTCCCAGCAGTTATGAAAAAAGACTCTTCCCGTTTCCTCCGCGCACCTTGTGCTCCCCCCTGCCCCCACCTTCCGGTGGCTGCTGCCACCCTCCCCGTGCTGTCCGCGGGCAGCCCGTTCCTCTTGCAGCCACTCCTAACCCCGGACCGGACCAGGGGCGCTCCCGGCCTTGGCCTCTCCCGCACACACACCCATCCCCCTCCCTTTCCTGCGCACTCTGCCCGCGCTCCTGCGCTTGTCAGTGAGAGACAGAGAAGGAAGTTTGTTTTCTTTGTGTGTGTGTCTCTCTCTCTCTCTCTCTCTCTCTCTTTGTTGTACAGCAAAGGTTGTGCTGGGGGCGCGCTCTGGCTATGAAGCGCACAGCGAAGAGGCCGGCCCCCCAGGAACAGCCAGCCTGGGCCGAGGGTCTGGTGGAGGGCGCGCTGTCGTGGCTTTGGAGCCTGCCGCTGGCCGAGGGCAGAGAGCGCGCCAGCAAACTAGAGAAAAAGGTCCTGGCTTGGCTGAGGGACCAGGAGCACCACAAGTCGCCTAGCACCCCGCTGACAGCGCTGCGAGCCATGCTGGTCGCCAGGGACCAACGGCACCTCCAGTGCACAGAACAGCAATGCGAGCATCCGGCAGAATCAGACTCGGAGTGGGTGCGTTCTGGCTCCTACAACCTGGTGACTCCCTTTTCGGCTGCGTACGTGGTGCGCGCGGGCTACGAGTACACGACTCTGGCGGACCTAGCTCGCCGCCGGAGGTGGGCCGACGTGCTCGCGCGCAAAGGGATTAGCCCCCCTTGCTTGCTGCGTGGCTACGCCACACCCGCGGTCGCCAGCGAGTATGACGAACAACTACGGCTGCTCAATTATAGCGCAGAGTTAATTCGACAGCAAGCCAGCCCCTGCGGCCGGGTACCCGGCACCGCGGAGGGCCTCCCGGGGTCCTGTACACGGGCGCCGAGCTTACGGCCCGGTCAGCAGAAGTCAGACCTTAAGTTCTACCTCGTGCGGCAGCTCGTCCGGCGGGGGAGGAGGTGGCCTTGTACTTGGCCGACCGCAGTCGGGCAGGCTCTTATCCCCAGGTGTTAGAGTCTGTCTATCAGGCCCTGGGTCGGTACGTGGCCCTGCTGTGGCCAGGAGAGGACGTACTTCTGCATTGATCTCAAGTTCCGCAACATGCTCTGGATCGGCGGCCGGGCCTACCTGATCGACCTGGAGCCGTATGACGGCTGTACCGTAGAACTAAGTGCTTTACCGCAACTAGAGAAGCAGCTTCGGGCAGCCCGGCACCAGGACGCCTGGACGTTAGCCTTGTACTTGTTTGCGCTGGCTAATTCGGTAGGAAGCCTAGACTGGTACATGAAGCAGCGGGGCTTCGAAGAGCCAGCGCCCGGCAGGAACGGTGCCCTAGACTTGGGGGCGAGCGGGGGTTTTCCGAGGGGCTGCCCCTTGGCCGTAGCCATAGCCGTGCTGCGGGATAAGGCCGCGAGGTTGGGCAGGAACGCCACGGGGGACCCAGCGGTACAGAACGTCGGCGGGGCGGTGGCGCGAGGTCTCGGGCAAGCCATCCTCCTCCTGGCGTGGGCGTCGTGGCACGACCAACACTTCAAGACCTTTGCGGAACAGGTGGGAGCATATCTGCCCCAGGGGAAAGTCGCGGGAATGGATGCCCGGATACGCGGGCACTACCTGGCTTCCGACCTGGCTTCCGCGGGCCAGAGCCAGGAAGACCACGCTCGCCTGGCTTACAGGCTGGCTTGCCTGGTGGTCTACGCGCTAGCTTGCCACCGCTGCCAGCTCATCAAGGCCACGGCCCTGGCTGAGCTGCTCGAGCGGCTGCGGCTGCTCCAGCAGCACCCGAGCCATGACCCCAGCCAGTGGCTCCCACAGAGAGAGCAGGTGGTGCACAAGCGCCAGAAGACGAGGCACCCAGGCTAGGGCCCAAGCCGGCAGAGAGAGAGAGAGTGAGAGAGAGAGAGAGAGTGAGAGAGGCAGAGAGTGAGCGAGAGGGGGTTGGCGACCTCCTGCTCGGGAGTGCTTAGAAGGAGGGCGAGCCGCCGCCAGCCCAAGGCTACGCCCCCGTGGTTCTTGGGTCCCCGTGGTTCTTGGGTCTGCGCACCATTGAAAAGAAGCACGGCCGGCTGGGCGAGCGAGCACACGTGTCAGGCGGCCACTCCGGCCCGACTTCCGCACGCAGCCTGCGGGCGCGGCGTTTCTTCCCTCCTCCCTCCCCCCGTTCCCTCGGCCGACGGCACCAGCCGCTCAGCCGCGCGCGTACGACTCGTTCACGGGCACGATGCCGCCGTTGAGGCTGTTGCTGGCCAGCTCCAGGGAGCAGAACTCCTGGGCCACGAACGACAGCTCCACCTCCTGCCACGCCCGCGTCGTGCAGCAGCCGTCGATGTCGCTCAGGGCCTGCGTCATGTGCGCGCAGTCCAGGTCGTGCGGCACGAGCAGCGTCGTCTGCACGGGGTCGCACGCGTCGATGCTAAAGGTCGCGACGTAGCGCTGGAAGCAGCGGCCGCCGTACTGCGCCAGGCGCCCGGCCGGGTCGGCACCGCAGTTCTGGTCCGCCGCCGCGCCCCGGGCCACGGCGGCCTGGCTGACGTTGCCGCTCAGCGTCAGGCCGTGGGAGCCGTTGTAGCTGCTGACGTACGGGAAGTTGGTGGCCAGCACGTAGTCGACGGTGCCCGTGAAGTGCGTCGTCGAGTTGCCGACGCGCGCCACCGTGTAGCTCAGCACCAGCGACGCCAGCCGCGGCGCGGCGTAGGCGGGCAGCACCTCGAACGCGTACGTGCAGCGCTCCGGCTGCACGTTGGGGGCCAGCGCCTGGTCCGCCACCCGGAAGCTCACCGTGTGCACGCCGGGCGCGAAGGCCCAGCCCGCGTGGAACGCCTCGTCCGTGCCGTACGCGCTCTGCACTACGCCCGCGCCGGCCCGCGCCACCGTCACGTTGGTCGTCAGCGACGCCGGCCACACGTTGTCGACGGCGAGCCCCGCCAGGCCCGTGTAGAAGCTGTTGGTCGGCAGCGTCGCCTGCGCCTGGCCCAGCTGCGGGATGCGCACCGTGCGGTCGTTCCAGCCGGGCTGCAGCGCGGGCGGGCAGTCCACGAAGCGCGGCGGCGTGTCGTCCACGGCGCGGAAGCTGAGGCTGCACGTGCGCACGTTGCCCGCCTCGTCGTCCACCGTCAGCGACCGCGGCAGCGTGGTGTCGGCGTCCACCGTGCCCGGGCTCACGACCGCCGAGCCCTTGCGGCCGCCGCCGTACGTGGCGCTCAGGTACAGGTCGTCGCCAAAGTGCAGGCCACGTCCGCAAACGTGCAGCGGTCCGTGAAGTTGTCGAGCGCGTCGCACGTGCTCGTGTAGCGCACAAACTCGGACGCCGGGTAGTCGTAGAAGACGGGCGGCTGCGAGTCCTGCAGGTTGCAGAGGAAAGTAGACACCACCTCGTTGCCGCTCTCGTCGACAAAGCGGCCCGTGAAGGCGTTGGTGCCGAGCCGCAGCTCCTGCTGCTGCCAGTACGCGATCTCGGCCAGCCGGTACGCGAGCTGGTTGAGCTCGGCCGCCACCGTGGTGCGCTGGCCCCGGCCGGCCTAGTACGCCACGAGCCCCTGCGCCTCCTGGAAGACCAGGTCCACCACCGTGGCCGGCGTCGCGGTCGCGTTCTGCGGCACCGTGGCGAGCCCCGCGCGGAACGCGTGCGTGTTGAAGGCCGCCGCGATCGCGGCCCAGTCCGCCGGCCTAAGCGTCTGGTTGTTGATGCTGGCGGACGCGAGCGCCACCTGATCCCGCGCGTAGAAGGGCAGGTACGGCGGCTCGCCCGCGCTCGGCGGCACGAGCTGCGGCCACAGCACGTTCAGGTCCAGCCCCGGGTAGTAATGGCGCGCGCGGTGCGAGATATTGGTGTCGGCGTCGGCGGCGTAGCGCGACTGCAGCACGTTCAGCGTCGTGACGGGCCCGTCCAGCGCCGAGCTCTGGCCCTGCACCTGGTTGTAGTCCCAGGCCCCGGCCGTGTGCGTCGGGCCGTACAGGTACGGGTACAGGTCGTCCACGAGCCGGAACTCGCACGTGTCTAGCACCTGCTGGTTGCAGGACGTGTCGGTGACGGACCAGCCGGCCTGGAAGCTCGCGTGGCCGTTGCTCGGCAGGGCCACGGGCACCAGGTAGCCGGCAGCCTCGAGCCCGGCCGACAGCACGGGCTGCTGCGTCAGCCCCGCGCAGCCGCCAAAGTGGTTGTCGGTGCAGTTCGGGCACGGCGCGAAGGGGTTCGCGGCCGCGCCGCCGTCCACGGCGCACACGCCCGGCAGCACGATGGGCGCGGCCAGGCTCGCCTGCACCTGGACCTGGTCGCCAAAGGACCAGTGGCCGGCGGTGGCGTCCCAGGCCAGATCGCGGTCGTACGAGTAGTACTTACTACTAGCTCAGCCGCAGGTCCGTGGTGGGCGCGGGGCACGTCAGCGTGGGCACCGAGGCGTCCAGCAGCGCGAAGCGCAGCGTGCACTGCGTCGACAGGCCCGAGTGGTCGTCGTACGCCGTGATGCGCGCCGTGAGCTCGTACGGCACGCGCGAGATCTGCAGCAGCGGCAGCGTCTGCGTGTAGTTGGTGTAGTTCTGGCCCACCAGCACCTCGTACGTGAAGCTCAGCGCCGGGTCCGAGTTGTCGGTCGCCGCGTACCACGCCGTCAGGTCCAGGTCGTAGCCCGCCGTGCCCACGCTGATGTTCTGCACCTGCTCGGCGGGGCACACCGTGAAGACAGGCGCCTGGTCGTCCAGCACCCGCACGTCGAACTGGCACGACCCCGTGTTGCCGTACGTGTCAGTGTACGTGCGCACCAGCGTGTGGAAGGCTTCCGGCCCCGTGTACGCGAGCGGGTCGGCCAACGCGTACGTGGTGACCACGGTCGCGTCGAAGTTGTCGGTCACCGTCACGTTGGGGGACGTGCCGCTCCAGTACCCGAGGCCCGGCAGCGTGTTCACCGTCAGGTCCGGGCACGTGAGCACGGGCGCGTCCACGTCGCGCACCTCGACGTACAGCACGCACGGCACCGGCGGGTTGCCGCTCGAGTCGGGCTCCGCAAACACCAGCGTCGTGGTGCCCACGTAGAAGCGGACCGCATCGCTCGCGTCGTAAAGCGGCAGCTGGAGCGTGGCGGCCAGCAGCGGCGGGTCGAAGCCGATCTCGCGCGACGCGTCCGTCTCGTCCACCAACAGGCGCCGGCGGTAGCCGGTCAGCACCGAGTAGTTGCGGCCCGGGTCGTTGCCGTACGTGGCCGTGTGCCCCGTCGCGTTGCTCGTGTTGGCGAGCGCGCACGTGACGACGGGCGGCACCACGTCCAGCGCCGTCACAAGCCAGGTGCAGCCGGGGTCCGTGAAGTTCCCGTCGCCCACCGCGCGCACCGTGACGCTCGTGGTCCGCGCCGCCAAGAAGTGGCCCTCCGCCAGGCTGGTCTGGTTCAGCCACAATGCAGTGGGCACGCCCGTGGACACGAGCCGCAGGTCGGCGAATGTGGTGCCGGGGTTGAGCTGCACGCGCCCGCCCACGAGCGTCCAGGCCGCCGGCGCCCAGCTGCAGGCGCTGGCGCTGTTGTTCACGACAATGGTGCTCGTGTCCAGGCACTGCAGCAGGTTGCCGGCGGCCGACGCCGGCACGCCCAGCACCACCACGCCCGTGCGGCACACCGTAAAGGTCCAGCACGACGTGGCCGGGTCGTAGGTGGTCTCGCCGCCCGCGCAGTACGCGTCCGTCTGCGCCAGCGTGCTGTTGTCGGCCGCCAGCACAAAGGCCGCCAGCTGCTGGCTGGCGTTCTGGAAGTCGCAGGCGCACACGCGCAGCTGCAACCACCGCGCGGGGTCGGCCACGTCCTGCACCACGTTCGTCGTCAGGTACCACTCGAACACGAGCTGCTCGTCCGGGAACAGCAGCGCCCGCTGCACCTGCGTGGCGTTGAAGCGCACGTAGGGCGAGCTGCTGGTGTTGCGCTCCCAGTGGCGGTAGCTCACGTGCCGCGTGCCGATCCCGTTGGGCACCACGTAGAAGTCGGTGTACGCGGGGCCCCGCACGGCCGTAAAGTCGGGCTTGAGCGCGTCCACCGTCCACGCCGTGCCGGGCGAGCCCGGCAGCGACAGGGTGACTGCGCCCGCCGCGCAGTGCGTCCCCTGCAGCTGGCTGGTGTCGAGCGTGCACGTGGCGCCCGCCGCGCAGGCCCGCAGGCAGCCGCCCTGCGGGTCGGGCACGTAGCCGCCGCCGCACGTGCAGTCGGACGCGCAGCCGAAGCTCTCGGGGTGCGGGTTCAGCTCGCAGGCCTCGGCGGGGCCGTGCGCCCCGTAAAAGTCCAGCAGGCCGTCACCGCAGTAGCCGGACAGCGTGACGACGGTCTGGCGCGTGGCCGACACGGGCGAGTACGGGCTGTTGTCCGAGCCCGTCGAGTACAGCGTGAAGGGCGAGTCTGCAAAGCTCAGCCACGCGATGGCGGCCGGGTCGGGCGCGTAGCTCGTGTCGTTGTAGGCGCAGTTGTCGGTCGGGGGCGCAAAGCAGCCCGCGAAGCCCGCCACGGTGCGCAGCTGCACCGTGCAGGCCGGCTGGCAGTGCACGACGGGCAGCTCGCGGTCCTGGGCGTAGTAGCTGACGAGGCAGCTGGCGTTGTGGCCCGCCTGGTCGGTGGCGACGGCCACGCACTGCACGGCCAGCGACAGGGCGCCGCCGCCGCTGCCCATCCCCACGCCGAGCTGCGCCACGCGACGGCGGCGGGCCTCCCCGTCGCCGTTGCAGTCGACCACGACCTGCACGGGGCCCTGCACGTCCGAGCTGGTGTAGTTGACGCCGAAGCCGTCGGCCGTGGTCGGCCGCACGCCGCACAGGCCGGGGTCCATGCCCACCAGGTAGCTGGCGCTGGCGTTGCCGTTCGGCACGGGGCCCAGGTGGCCGTTGGCGCCGCAGCTCAGCGACGGCGCCTGGAGGTCGTTCACGAACAGGCGGCGCGTGCACACCGCCCAGTTGCCGGACGGGTCCACGGCAGTGTACGTCACGTTGTGCTCGCCGTACGACAGCCACTGGCCAAAGCCGTAGCTCGGCGACACGCTGAGGTACTCGCGCGGGCCCGCCGTCGCCAGGTCGGCGTTGAGGACCGCGTTGTCGCGCTCGCGCCGCAGCCCAAAGTCCGGCCACAGCTCGTCGCTGCCCGTGTGGAGCCAGAACTGCGCCGAGCCGACGGGGATGCTGACCTCGGTCCGCGCGCCGCCCTGCCACACCTGGTTGGTGCAGTCCAAGAACACGGGCGGCGTCACGTCCACCACCGTGAGCGCCAGCACCAGCTGCTGCGGCACGGGCGCCGACAGCGTGGGCGTGGGCGGCCGCGCGCTCAGGTTGTACTGCCAGAAGCCCGCGTCCGACACCGTGAGCGTCACGTGCGTCACGCCCGGGTACAGGTACAGCCAGTCGGTGGCGCGGCCCGCCAGCGTGCGCGTGTACGTGGTGGTGCCGTTGACGAGGGTCTGGTTGGCGCTGGCCGCATAAAACCCCTCGTACGCGTCCAGGCACTGGTACTGCAGCCCGCCGCGAGGGACCACCTCGTAGTCCACGAGGCACGCGGCCACGTTGCCGCGGTCGTCGTAGGCCGCGTAGCCCACGCGCAGCGACCAGCCGTACGGCAGCGGCCGGAGCGAGCCGAAGCCCGCGTTCGCCTCGAACAGCGCGCGCAGGCGCAGCGAGCCGGCCTCCGCCGCCGCCGGCCCGCCGCCCGCCACGCCGCCCGCTCCCGCCGCGGCCGCGTAGGTCGCGTACAGGTCCCGCGCCGCCAGCGCGTAGCACAGGTCGCAACCCCACAGCCACACCCAGTAGCCCCAGGCCGCGTACCCGGCGCCCGCGGGCGCGACGCAGAAGGTCGCGTTGCCGGGCTCGGTCGGGTAGCAGCCGGCCGACACGGCGCCGAGGTGGTCGGAGCGCAGCTCGTCCGGCGCCGTGCAGTTGCAGCCCGCGGGGCCCCTGATCGTCACCACCGTCGCGCCGTAGCTCTGTGACCCGTTCACCTCCGGCACCACCTGGTACCAGTGGCCGGCGTACACCGGCAGCTGCACGCACGTCCCCCCGGGCGTGGACACGGAGTCGCCCGCCAGCCACTCCTCCGCCGACTTCGGGCAGGCGCCGCGGCCGGGCTGCGTGCGCTGCACCACGCGCAGGAAGTCGTGCGCCGTCGCGGCCTCGGCCGACGCGTACCGCAGCTGCGCCGACGTGAGCGGCGTCGTGTAGCCGCTGGCGCCCAGCACCACCTCGGGCTCCAGCAGCACCAACCACGAGTCGACGCGCGTCCCGGGGTACGAGGCCTGGGTCACGCCGTGCCGGTACAGCACGTCGGCCGCTACCTCGTCCCCGCGGTAGGCGCTGCCCGGCCCGCCCGCGCAGTCGAGCGCCGGCGGCACGTTGTTGACGCTCACGCTGAAGTTGCACCACGCCACGTTGCCCGCCTCGTCCGTCACGTCGGCCGCCACCGCGTACACCCCGTCCGGCAGCCAGGGCCGCACGGCGTCGCCGCCGCCGAAGGCGGACGTGAAGTTCTGCAGCAGCGGCGCAAACCGCGCCGCGTACGAGTAGCGCGCGCAGTGCGTGCTGCCGTTGTCGACGTTGTCGTAGGTGTGCGCGCACAGGTCGTCGGAGAAGGACTCCAGCAGCCGCAGGTTGTTGTCCTCGAAGCTGTCGGCGGCCCACTGCGCCCGCAGCACGGCGCTCAGGTTGCCGCCGGCCTGCAGCACCGGGTCCAGGTACGGCTCCGAGTTCTGGCCGCGGACGCGCCAGCGTCCCCCCTGGCACAGCGGGTGCGCGGCCAGGTCCGGCGGCGAGCTGTCCACGACGCGCACCCAGAAGCTGCAGTTGGCCACGTTGCCCGCGATATCCACCAGGTACTCGACGCGCCACGCGCCCTTGGCGCCAAACACGTAGCTCGCGATCGCGTGGTCGTACACGAAGCTCGCGTTGCCCGGCACGCCCAGGAAGACCTCGATGGCCCGGTACACCTGCGTCACCTGGTACAGCTCCGGCGACAGCGGCGATGTGCAGTCGCACCACGACGGCACCGTGTAGCCGGGGGGGCCGTACGGCCCCCCGAGCGTCGCCCGCGACAGGCGCGCCGCGTGGTCGCGCAGGTAGATCACCAGATCCGTGTGCGGGCAGTTGCGGCTGATGGGCGCCGCAGTGTCGGTGCCGCAGTTGGCGTCGGCGTGCACCACGCCCGTGCACACCCCCGGCACGCCGTGGGGGTCCACCGTGCTGCAGTTGCAGAAGTTCACGCCCCGGCCGCCCGTCGCGACCTGCAGCAGGCCGCGCCGGCTGCTGCACCAGCACGCACTCGAAGCCGTAGCAGTGCGACGTCAGGTAACAGTCGTTGGTGTTGTTGATGAGCGCAGTGGTCGTGGAATTCAGCACGACCGTGGTCGCGAAGCGCGCCGTGAAGCTGAGCGGGAACTGGAAGGTCTGGGCAAAATCCAGGCAGAGGCATTGGCCTGCACCGTGCCCGACAGCCGCACCCGGTCCCGCCCCTCGTCGACGATCGTGAAGGCGCAGTCGCTTGTATAGTGCAGGAACACCAGGTGGCGGTCCCAGCAGTCGTCGCCGCTGCGCCCGTGCGCGGCGTGCGGCAGTTCCCCCGGCCCGCAGTGCGCGGGGGCACGGAACAAGGGCGAGCCGGCGCTGGTAAAGGAGGCAGGCGTCTCAATGTTCAAGGTGATGGCGGGCGAGCACCCGTAGGAGCCGAGCCCCGAATCCGCCAGCAGGATGCGGGCCTTCCAGTTGAGGACCGTGCCGTTCTCCAGGGCGCAGGCCGACCGGGCCGGCGCCGCCAGCAGCGCCCAGACGAGCGCGCTGAGCATGGTCGAGGCTGGCGACCGACTTTTTCTCTCTCTAGCTCTCTGCCCCGTCAGTTTCACTCCCGGGCTCTGGGCCGGGCGTCACAGCGTAGCAGAGTAAGTGCTTTTAATAACCACCCCAGCCGCGGCGGGCCTCCCCCCTCGGGCCGGGGACAACACGGGGGAAGGGGAGGCCCGAGGGGGAAAGCCCGAGGGGAGGGGGGAGGAGGCCCGAGGGGGAGAGGCCCGAGGGGAGGGGGGAGGAGGCCCGAGGGGCCCGAGGGGGGGGGGTCCAGAGAGGGGGAGCCCGAGGGGGGGGGGGTCCAGAGAGGGGGAGGGCGGGGAGAGAGAGAAGAAGGAGGAAGAAAACCGCTCCTCGGGCGTCGTGCCAGGCCCGCCCGCTACCGGGTGGCCGGCTCGCCCCGGGGCGCCCTGCTCCCCGCCGGCGGCTGGCTCTTGCGTCGCGCCGGCGCGGCACGCGGCTCGCGGCCGGCCGGCCGCGCTTGTCTGACTAACCTGCACAACTCGTCATAGTCGGCCTGCTCCGTCCAGTGCTTCCGGGACCAGCGCCGGCAGGCGGCCAGGTAGTCCGCCAATGGCCCCGTCAGCTCCTGCTCCCACTTCTGCTTGGACCGGAGCACGTACTGGTTTTTGCTGTGTTTTCTGTGCTGGCGCGGGCCGGCCCACGGCAGGCGTGCCCCGGCCAGGACCTCGGCTAGCATGTACCCTACGCTCCACAAGTCATCGACCGGGTGCGAGGCCTCGGCCACGTGCGCGCGGGGGCTCATGTACGTCCAGGTGCCTACGATGCAGGTGCCCCACTGAGAATGAGCTCCGTCGAGGGGCGGCAGGGGGGTGCTAGCGGTGGCCGGGGGGCTGTGCCTGCGTGACGCCAAGCCATAGTCCACCAGACACAGGCGCCGGCGGTCCTGGCTGAGCACTAGGTTGTCGGGCTTGAGGTCCCGGTGCAGGTAGCCCGCCAGGTGCAAGTGCGCTAGGCCGCCGACGAGCTGCAGGAGGCTGTCCACCGCCTCCGCGGCGCCCCCGCCCCCGTCCCGCCGCAGGTACACGTTGCGCCACTTGAGGGGATAGTACTCCATCACAATCACTCCCTTGCCCTAAACCAGCAAGTGCTCCAGGACCCATGGGGTCTGCAGAGCGTTGGCGGGCACGGCCAGCAAGAGCTCGCGCTGGATCAGGTACTCTCGGCGCGAACAGGTGGAAGGGTGTGTGCTCTCCCGGGTGAAGATCTTGAGGGCCACGGGGCTCCCGCCCGTCTGGGCGTGCGCCAGCCAAACCTCGGCGAAGCCCCCCCGGCGAGCCGAGAGTGCAGCACCCACTCACCCACGTGGTCCCCGCTCTGCCAGGGCCGCGCCACGGCCGGCGGCTGCCGCGCGTGTGCGCAGGGGGGCGGAGCACGGTCCATCGTGCCCGTCCTTTTCTCTCCCCCCTCCCCCGCCCAGCGGGCACGGCGGGCAGCAGCAGGCGCCGCCCTGGCCCTGCCCTCCCGCCGCACTACTCCTGGCCCCCGCCCCCTCCACTCCGCGCACTCGTGCCTTCCCCTGCTCCCCCTCCCCCGCTCCCGCACACGGGCCAGCGGGGCAGGAGGCGGCCCCCCGGGGCTGGCCCCGCCCCCCCCCCCCCTGGCCACCCCCGCCAGAAAGCTGAGTCGGCATGCTAGGGGCAGCGAGCGCAGCGGCAGCCAACGCACCGGCGCTGCCAGGCGGTGCTAGCGCCGGCGGGGCAGCCGCGCCCACCGTCGGCGCCGAGTGGCGCCAGAGCTTTCTGAGCGCCCGCGGCCAGTGGCTGGCGCTGCTGTTGGACGCCGTGCGCTTCCGCCTGCGCCTGCTGCGCACGCACCCGCAGTCGCACTGGAACGCGCAGTTGCTGCAAGGCTGCCTGGAGCACTACTGGGGCGTGGAGGCCTTTGCCTGGTCGCAGCCCCCCGCGAAACAGGCACGTACCTCTGGCGTGCTGTACCGGAGCCTGTGGGCTGCGCAGGACCCGGGGCCCCTGTCGGCGCAGGGGGTGCCCTTCCGCACGCCGCGCGGGTCCGGGGAGGAGGAGAGCCGGGACTATGAGGGGCCGAACCTGGTGCAGTTCGGGCGCGAGCGGTTCCTGAGCCTGATGCAACAGTTTCGGCCACAGCCCCCCCGCCACGGCGGGCAGGAGCAGCCGCTGCAAGAACTACCGTCCCTACAGGCGGCGGCAGAGGCGGAGAGGCCCGGCGACGAGCTAGACCTGGGCGACGTCTCGCCGCTGAGCTCCGACGACGAGAGTGACGACCAGGGCCAGGCGGGGGGCTTTGCCCCGAAATCCCTGCTCGACCCGGCGCCCCCGGCCGTGCCCGAGCGGCCACCGGCCGTGGGCTCGGAGACGGCGGAGGCCAAGGCCTGGCAGCAGCTGCTGGTCCTACTGGAGCGCTGGAACACGCACGCCCCGGCGCTGCAGAGTGCGCTGTTGGCCTGCCCGCAGCTAGGGGCGCTGCTGGCGCGGGAGCTCCGGGCGCAGGACCTGCACGTCACTTTCACGCACAAGCGGCTGCGGGCCTACCGGCCCGACCAAACGTCCCTCGACGGGCCGGGCGGCCTTCCCGGGAGGCCCTGCGTGGTGCGCAACGATTTCCCTCTCTCGCACCACGCGTACGTCGCGCCCCAGGGCAGCCACACCGGGTGGACCGAGGGCGAGGGCTGGGTAGCGGTGGTGCACATGGTGGTGGGCTTTGGGGCGCCCCCGCCAGATCCGCCGCCGGGACCGGCGCCCCCCTCCGGCCTCTAGTCTGCCACCGGCCCCCCCGCGGCGGGGGTCCAGCCGCGCTCCACTGGCTGCTCGGTCCCTGCCGCGGCCGGCACTGGCTCGTCTCGTCGCGGCCTTGATTAAAAGTGAAGGTCAACCCTGCCGTGGTTTGGGCGCAACCGCCCCCCCCCCCCCCCCCCCGGCCCCGCGCGCCCGTGCTCGCCTGGCCCGTGCCCCCCTCCTGGCCCCGCGCGCTCTGGCCCGCTCGGCACGCGCACGCCCTCCCCTCCCGGCCCCGCGCGCTCGTGCCCGGCAGCGGCCCGCGGGGGAGGGAGGGGGGCAGTGCGCGCACGGGCGGGCACGGGCGCGCGGGGAGGGGGAGAGCAGCCCCCCCCCCCCCACCGGCGCGGGGCGGGGAGGGGGCGCGTGCCGGTAAGCGGTGGCCCTTCCCCCGGACCACAATTCCAGCCAGCGCTCTGGACACCAGATGCAAGAAGCCAAGCCTCCGTGCAGCGAACCCCAGCCCCCGTGCGGCAGCCCCCGACCCTCCGTGTTGCCGCAGCCGGCACCACCGACCGCGGCGCCAGCGACCACGGCGCAGCCCGGGCGGGGGCCGGCGGCCCCAGTGGCCACGCCCGGCCTGGCCCCGGCGCCGCCAGCCACCACGCCAGAAATCTGTCCCGCTGGCCCGGCGGCCCCAGTGGCCACGCCCGGCCTGGCCACGGTGCCGCCACCACGCCAGAAATCTGTCCCGCCGGCCCGGCGGCCCCCGTGGCCGCGCATAGCCAGGGCCAGGTCGTCGCGGCCGTCCGGCCCACCACAGCACCACTCCCGCCGGGGGGGCCCAGTGCCCCCTACGGCGAGTCTTCTAGCCCCGAGGGCCCATCGTCGTACCGCCCGCCGCCCGTGGCACGTGGGTGGGGCGCCGGCTCCCCTGTCCCGGACGGCACGTTCAGCCCCGCGGTGCTGCGCCTGCGCCTCGCTGGCACCGTGCAGAAGTGGCAAATGTTTGTAGCCGATGCCCGGGAGCTACTCGTCTGCCTGTCCCATGCTACGGACCAGGCGGCGACCGCTGCACTGCTAGCCGCGCCGCCCGTCGTGCCCGTCGACCTCCCCCGCCACTCCTCTCCCCGCCACTCCTCTGCCTCCCTGGCTCGCCCGAGAAGCGCGCCCGGGAATACGACCACGAGCCGTACCCCAGCAGCCACAAGTACGCAAAGCTGGAGGAAGTGGCAGGAGACGCCACACTCGACAGGTTCGTGCACGACAGAGATACCAGGCGCCGCAGGGAGTACAGGGCGTGCTTGCAGGCCTGGAACTCTGCCCTGTGCTTATCGAACAGAGCCAGAGAGGTGGACACACTGCTGGCCATCGTAGACCGCGTGCGTGAGCTCTGCCCCGGGCCAGCTTACGCAGGCCCCGCCCAGGCGAGGGAGGACCATCTGCTCTCGGAGAACAAGACTCGGGTGGTAGCGTCCATCCTCCGAGAGGTGAGGGCCCGGCTCGGCCTAGACTCCAAGACTACCCGCAACGAGGTGGTAGCGCATGCGCTCAAGTTCCACTTCTCGGAGCAGAGGGCCGGTCGAGACCGCACCCCCCCGCTCGTCCGGTAGCAGGAACTAAACCGGCCTGGCCCGCCCCTGGTCGGGAAAAGGGGGGCGCCGCCTCTCCTCCCAGCCCCGTGCGTGCGTGTGGCAGAGGCGGCGGGGCAAGACAGACAGCTAGCGCGCAGGCAGGGGAAAACAGACAGCTAGCGCGCAGGCCGGGGAGCCGTGAGCCACACTCGTACCTGACACAAGTCCAAATCATTAAAAAAAGAACCAGAACCAGCGTTCAGTCGTTCTCTCCCAGGGCCGGGATAGGGGGGGAGGGGGTGTCTTGGCCGGGACTGCGTTTACCACCCAGGCGTCCCTGCCAGGCACCCATGTCCGGGCCAGAAGGTCTTCCCCCTCCTCCACCAATACATAACCACAGGGTGGCTCAGAGATTTCTGGCGTGACGGCCGAGTAACGATGCTGTGGCCGCGGCCGGCAGTCTCGGCGAGCGTGTGTACACGAGACGTACACGAGACCCGCTCACCTAGCGACAGAAAGAAACATCCGGCTAGTGCGGTCCCGGTACCCGCCCGGCCCCCTAAACCGGACCACCTCGTCTCGGGTTCTCCAGAGCCTGGACAGGTCTTTTTTTAATAGTGGCGTGCGCCCACCCGAGCCGGCCCTAGCAAGCAGGCGGGGCAGGACCGGCCGCTTCTTCCTCTCCGCCCGGCCGGCTGGGGGGGGGGGGGGTGCTCTGGCCCACGAGGAGGGGGCTGGCACAGCGCCTTGATGGACAGCACGTCGTGGCTCCATTGCCGGACGCTCCGGTCCCACAACAGGCTCCGTTGCTCGGGATACCTGGCGCCGCGACTGCGCTGGGGCACCCAGATCTCCCCCCGTTCCCGGCAGCGGGACAGGGCCGTGTACACAATCTTGGCCAGGTGGTAGTTGCGGGGACAGTACGGAGTGGGCGACAGGACCAAGTACACGCGGTCGAACTCGTTGCCCTGTACGCACATGTCGGTCTGCGCAAAGGCCCAGCTCAGCCCGTCCTCGCCGTGTTGCCTCTTGGAGTACAAGAAGGCCAGGCGGGGTCGCGGCGGCCGCTGCTCCCCCGCCGGCGGGTCAGCATTGCCGACCCACAGCGTGAAGACGCGCCAGGCCCAGCAGCAGCGGTGGTCTAAGACCTCGGCCCGCGGCCCGCTGGCGGTGGACTGGACAGGCTCCTGTCCGGCTAGCACCAGCGACGACCCGCGTCTTTCGTAAGTGACGTCTTGGATGCGGACGACGTAGCCCAGGCAGCGCACCTCTGGGCTCGGCAGGCAGTGAGGCGGCAGGAGCTGCTCCAGCTTTTCCGCCCCGCCCTGGGTGGTCCGGCGCTCGGGCGGAAGCAGCCAGGCGTCGTCCGGCGGGGGGTCGTCTGGCGGGGGGTCGTCTGCCGGGCGGCGGCGCCGGCCGCCCGTGGCGGGCGGACCGTCCGCGTCGTCGGGCGGGCCATCGGTGCCTGCGCGAGCGCGTACTAGCGCCAGCGCGTCCAGGCACGACTTACACAGCAGGGGGTCGCTGGTCCGGCCCAGCCTGCGGCACTCGAGGCGCACCTTGACCCCGGGGTACAGTGCGTACGCAGGGGGTTGGTGTGAGCTTGGCACGCCGGGGCGGGCTGGCAGCGCCGTGGCTCCAGCTAGGTGCGCTAGGCCCAAGTTCAGCAGAGCCGCCTCTTGCTGGCGGACTACCATGAGCTGGTAGCTGGGGAAGGGGGGCGGCCCCTGCGTCCAGAAGCGGTCGTCGATCACGAGCCCGTGCCTATCGTGCCACTGCCGCAGGGTGGGAGCCCAGCCTTGCCACGTGGACACGTCGAACCGGGCCCCGGCGGGGGTCTCTTGGTAGTCCCCTAGGTAGTGAACACAGTCCTGCAGCCACTCGGCAGCCCGAGGCGTTGTGCGACGCACAAGTTGTCGGTAGCCGCCTCGACGCGATGGACGCGCTCCAGCCGGGCGCACGAGCCCGGGAACAGGTCGCGCAGCAGGCTTTGGACGCAGCCGTACCCCAGGGGTGGCAGCTGGGCCTCGTCGCCCAACAGGAGCCAGCGTTGGCAGTTCGGGGCCAGCTGGTCCAGCGCGAACATGAGCTGCAGAAAGAAGGCAGGCGACATGAGTGAGACTTCGTCTACCACGCAAGCGTACTGGGGGCCGGAGCCCCGCCCCCCCTCCCTCGTCCGCTGTTAACGCCGACGACGGGCGTGAGGAGTCTGCCAGGCCGGCCCGCACGCGCAGCCAGGCCTGTGTGCGATGCGCGGGCAACGACAGCGCCGGGGGGCCGGGGCCTGCCAGGCCTCCCGCCACCCCCGAGGACGGGGGGTCCGGCTCCTGCGACTGCCCGGCTAAACCCCGAGCGGCCGCTACCTGGACCGCGTTGCGTGTCATGGCCACGAACAGGACGGGTAGGTGGCTCCGGCGTTTGAGACACCCGGCCACCGTCGTCTTGCCCGTGCCGGCCGCCCCGCTCAGCAGACCTACCCTAGCGGACGTGACTCTCTCCAGGGCCCGGGCCTGTTCGTCCGACAAGCCCCCGGCGTCGCACACCGGCGCGGCGGGCGAGGCCGGGGCGGGGGCGCCGCCCGCCGCGGGGGGTGGGCTCTCGGCTGGGCCGTCGGGCGGGGCATCGGGCGGGGCATCGGGCGGGGCATCGGGCGGGGTGTCGGGCGGGGCGTCGTAGACCTGCCGCAGCCTCTCAATTACGCGTGACTCTTGGCTAAAGAACCAGCGCGGCGCGTAGGTGGCCTTGCCTACGCGAACCCAGGGCAAAGCCGCCGATGCTTCCCCCACGGGGGCCGCGTCCCAGAGGCTGGCTACGCACTCCTGCACGTCCTCTCGCCGTTTCTCGTCTAGTTCAAAACGCGCCGACTTGCGATCCCAGGCCAAGAGCCCACACCAGGGGCTCCTGGGGAACTGGCATCGATCGGGCTCTAGGTTGTCCTGCAGCTGGCGAAAGCCCAGGTAGTTCATCCTGCCCTCAGCCGTCCTTTGGATATTGGGCAAACACTCCGCTAGCCAGCCCCGCCGGCTCCTGTCCACTTCAAAGCACGAATTCTTGCGCACGTGCAGGGTATTGCACAGCCAAAAGTGCACCAGCACCAGCCGGCGCTTTCGCTCGCCCAGGGCTTCGTACAGGTGTAACTTCACGGCTACGGGCAGCCGCCGGAAGCGCTGGGGGGACAGACACATCGGGGCGCTCTGTAAGTCACTGGTACGCAGCCCCAGATCCGCTGCCACCCGATCGTCTCCGGACCACAGAGCAGACTCATAAAAGAGACAGGGGTCCGCTGCCTCCAGCGCCAGCAGCCAGCGCCGGCGTTGCAGAGGGTCGTAGTCGCGCCATACACGCGCCGGTGGCAGGGCCGGTGCTAAGTAACCCCAGCGCGGGTCCTCGTCCAGGAGCAGCAGGAGTTCCTCCGCGGTGCCAGCGCCCTCCCCTTCGTCGCCGCTCTCCTCCTCGCCGTCTTCCATGTCAGAGTCCCTCGCTCTCCCTGGCCCAGCGACCACCCGCCGCGGTTGGTCCGGGGCAGCGGCTGCCTCCTCCAGGCGCAGTCTTTTGGTCGGGGGGGCGGGAGACCGCGGCGCCAGCCGCGCACGCAGGGACGCGGATTTGAAGTCTAGCTTGACTACGCCGCGCGTGAAATCGTACTGCAAAAATCCGCTCGCTTGCTTGGTCATCGCTTTGTGGTCCGTCCGTAGCCGCACGCCCTGCACCAGGCTGGCGTGCTGGCTTGTCAGGATCGTGTACAGCCAAGCAGGACACGAGTGTGCGTACCGACCCGGGCTCAGGTACAGTCTGGGCTTCGCTACTCCCAGCAGCGGCGCAGACGCGCGCAGGCTGACGGACCGTTCCGTCCCGCCCGCCTGGCTCCAGTAAGACCACTGGTCGTCCGCGAACATGAGCGCCACGGGGCGACGCCTGCGACTGTTCTGCCTGGACACTTACTCCCCCCCCTCCCCGAGAGCGGGAGGGGGCTGCCCCCTCCCTCTTCCCCGCTTGCGCGCGTTGTCGTGCACACGCGCGGGCAGGGTGCCCCCCCCCACCCCTTCCCCACCCCTAAAAGTTCTAAGCAGTGCCCCTCCCCGTCCCCGGGGGAGCGGGGGGGGGGGGGGGGGGGCGGGGCCCTCCCGGCTGGAGCGGGGCTGCGTGGGGGAAGGGGGCGTGGGAGCGTGCACCCTCCGGCGGGGGTTGCGGGCGTCACGCATTGTCAGTCCCTCTGCTCCACAATTCTTCCCACTGGCAAAAAGGGACGCCGCACGCTCTCTTCGACTCTGCTATCGTCGCTATTCCTTTTTCATTGTTGTACTTCCGAGTAATTCTGCACCTCTTACTACTGTGGCCACTCAAAAGAACAGCTTGAGCTGGCGCAGGAACACTCGGAACCGGCGCGTGCTTCAGGGCCAACGAAAGAGATCTGGTAAAAGATTCATTCTTGGTACGGAGGACCTCAAAAAAGGGCTCGAGCCAAAAAACAAGATTTCCTGCTAAAAGAAAAAAGCTGGACTTCATTTCTGCCTCTTGTAATTCTTCTGAGGTACCTTTTTTTTATTGAGAGACCAAACCAACCGCAGACCCCAGACAACGTGGCTAAGCTTCGTACTAAGAATTTGAGCGCAGCAAATACTTGGCCGGAAGGCCACGAGCTTCGAAGAATGCTTGTGCGTCCCGGTCACCAGCCCGTGCTAGCCCCAAATTTTTAGTTCGCAGCTCGAACTCGGCCGTGCCGGCGCGCACTAGTCCGCGGGGCTCGTCCAGTGTGTAAAGGTACAGGTCGTCGCCGAGGACTTCGCCTGCCATCGTAGCCTCCAGCTCGCTCTCAAGCTCGCGATCTTCCCCGTGACCCCAGGCGTTCTTCTGGACCAGGTACAAGAACCAATGCGCCAGTCTACATTTCTACTAGGTCATCCAGTGTTATTTCCCTTGTATATTTCTTTTTGATGTACTTGGCAAAAAGAATGGCGGTGCGTGCTGCCGTAGGACCTGAAAAAAGGGAATGCCCACACACACGCATTAGCCAAAACAAAAAGAAATATGCAAGCGAACAAGTTACCAATGTACTGGGCCTTGGCCGGCATCCACCACGACGCAAATTTTTGATAAAACATTTCTGGCATCAGAGCGTAGTTTCGGGGGTGGTCGGCTCCGCCAAGGGAGTCTGGAATAATATGATCGATGTGGAACGGGACCTTGCGCACGCCACCTTTGTCGAAGTAATCGCGGAAGTAAATGCTTTTTCGGTGTTCAAAGACCCAGGCACGCGCCTGTGCCCTCGTCATAAAATGTTTGGTGTTGGTCAGCGGCTTGATAAACCCGAGGTACACGGGCGGTGGCTCAATCTCGTGCGCTGGATGGATCTTGCGCATCTCCGCAATCATTTGATTCAGGTGCTTCCTGCCATTAGAAGGCGTGATATCACTGCCGTCCCAGTCGATCTTCTGTGGACCTGACGATGCCGGCTGCGGTTTCTCGGGCACAGTGGCGCCTCCGGTCTCGGGCGACACTGCTGCCTCTGGAGGGCTTGCATCGATGGTGGCTTGCGGCAGAAGTTTAGGACGCTTTGCCGCAGGCTCCTGCAGGAGGTCGGGCTGCTGCTCACGCCGTTGAAATTGCTCGTGCTCAGGTGCAGGCAGTGTCGCGGCCTGGGTGTGGATTGGAGGGCTTGCATCGATGGTGGCTCGCGGCAGAAGTTTAGGACGCTTTGCCGCAGGCTCCTGCAGGAGGTCGGGCTGCTGCTCGCGCCGTTGAAATTGCTCGTGCTCAGGTGCAGGCAATGTCGCGGCCTGGGTGTGGATTGCAGTATGTTTGCTTGTAGTTTCTGGAAGCGACGGCTTGGGTGACTCGTTGTATACCATTGGTAAACCCACCATTGCACTCGACGCTATTGTAATCATATATGCTCGCAGATCCTTGCAGCGCGGGTGGTCTAATTGGCTTAGAATAGTCAAAAGCCCTTGAGAGTTTGTGCAAGGCACTCCTCGTTGCATGCCTTCCTCTACCTCTTGCACTGGTGTCACCTCGCACTTGCCAGCCAGCGCGGTTCGGTATGGAAATACAAAGAACTTCAGTTGAAAACGTTGAGTGCCATTCACTCTCCAAATTTTGTCTTTCACCTGGGACCACTTCTTCCTGGCGCAAGTTTTGGAACACTCAGTAAAAATGGAAATCGCGTCGGAAATGCACAAGAATCCATCCGCGCCGCGCCGGACGTTGGCGAAATCGCCTGGTGAAAGTGAAAGTGCCATAACCAACTCTTTTTCGTCAAAAACGTGCATTGGATCTCTACTACCACCTGAGGCCAGTAGTGCCGCTGCGTCGGTGGCGACCGTCGAGGGGGCTACGTTGGTCGCCTCCAGCCTGTCAATGTTTCGTTGTCGGCTCTATTGTGGTTCTGGCAGTACGTCCGATAGTGGGCGGGCAAAAGAGATCACCAACAAGGTGACACAAGGAAGCCTGGGGGGCCTGCACAATGTTCGGCCGTGGGGACGGACAAGGGACAAGGGAGAGGGGAGAAGGGAGAGAGGCGAGGGGAGGGGAGGAAGCAAAAAGGATATCCGGCCGAACGAATATAGCCACCCGGCCTGGAGAATCCCGGTTGTCCCATGCCACCACTGGCCGTTCGTCACTCTCGGTGTCACGGGGGGTGGGCGCACACCTCGGTGTGCCTAGGTGGGGGAGGAGAGACTAACCTCTGTGTGCCTAGGTGAGGGGAAGGGGAGGCAAACCTCCTCCCCACTCCGTTCCAAAGGGGTAAGAGGGGTGGGGCCTCCCTGCCGGCGGGGGGGGGGGGGGGGGGGGGGGGGGGGGGGGGGGGGGGGAGGGGGGGGGGGGGGGGGGGGGGGGGTTGGCGCCCATCCTCCCAAGGGAAGGGAGGCGCCCGGGGCGGGCACTGTCCCCGCTCCCGGCGCCAGCCACGCGCGGGGGAGGACAAGCGCCGTGTCGTAACAGAGTTTGCGACTGCAGCTGCCGAGGGCTTGAATACTCATTGACGAGTCCTTGCGCCCTTTATCGCTCCCATTGCAGCTCTGCTATTTCTTCTTGATGCATTAATAGCTTGAGCTCTGGCGCATGATCCTCCGCGCCCTGAGAATTCAGCCAGGTTCTCCACTCGCTACTCCAAACTAAATAATGATCATAGAGCGGTTTGTAGGTGCGCTTCCCGCCTGTCTTCACCTGCTGCACCAGTAGACTCGCTAGGTGGCACATTTCTTCTAAATTATCGTTCCACTTCTTTTGCTCCTGCTTCAACACTTCCAGACGAGGGCCTTCTCTTTGTGATAGTTTAGCCCACCATGCATCAGAATCTTTCTTTGCGCCCCCTTCCGCCTTTGCCAGAAAAAGTGTCTGCTTGTTATATTTGCCGTCCGTAGTTGTACCTTTCCCGGTTCCTTTGCGCGGGGCTTTATCAAAATATAGGTGGATGGTGTGAATGAGTTTTAGTGGTGATTCCTTGATAGCTGTTATGTGAAGTGCCGACATACTCTGTTGCAGACGATCGCAGGCTGTCCGCTTCTTCGCCAGCTTTGACTCGACATCCTTCAGCTTTGCCGTGGTGGCGGCCCAGCGCCTCCCGACCAACACAAGCGCCGTCAGAAAGGCTCCCACCTCAGCGACCAACTTGTTATCATTCCATGTCTGTGCTGGCAAGCGCTCGGCGATTTCGTTTGCTCCGCGGAAGCGTAGCCAACCAATCCCGAGGTTGGCGGGCTCCTCTAGAAAGGCCTTCCCTCGCGCAAATCCGTGATCCGACCTGTCGAGTCGGAAATGGCGAGGCTGCTTGAGCGCCGTCTGGCTCAGATTGCCGGCCGCCCCGAACAAGCAGCAGCCCCCCCACCCTGAGCGCCCCGCAGCTCTTGCGACCACCACTTTGCGACCACCCGCAAGTTCGGAGTATTTTGGATTGTGGGGGGCTGTCCCGTAAGTCCCAACGAGCCCTCTAGGTTAGTCCACAACACGTCAAAGTACGTGAACGGAAGTAACCCCAGACTACTCGCCGTGAGGCTCAGCAGGTTAGCGAGGTTGACGGCCTGGGGATGCTCCGCAGCACTCGGGCCTGAGTCCCCCCGGCCCCAATCTGCCTGAAATACCTAGGTCTCACGTTGCCCAGCACGAGCGACTTGCTTGTGTTACAAAAGATCGTGTCCGCTGGCGCCCAGTTAGCAAGCATGGCTTTCATAGCCGCCAGTGCTTTCAACAGCCTGTCGACAAACGCCGTAAACCGCTGGATTCCCACCCCGGGCAGCGCTTCTGCTGCGTATGCCAGTAAATCGGTCTCCTCGTGGGGCCCACGGCCAGGGGTGAAGGCCATCGCGATCCAATGGTTCGGGGCACTGTCCATGGCTCTCCCGTTCCCGTTCGAGGGCGCCGAGGAGGGTGCCTCCTTGATATTGAGGCAGCCGTAGACTTCAGGCGCCAGCCCCTGTTGTTGGAAGTGGTCTTGTAGTTGTAAGCTGTTGATCAAGTCTGCGACCAACGGCGCCGCCTCGCCTTCGGTCTGCAGTTTCTGCAGACACGAGCCCCCCTGCCCGGTCCCGACGGACAACGCGAGGCGATCAGGCCAGTTTCGCCCCAGGCCGTACAGGCTGGCTAGGTCTTGCTGGGCGATAACCAGGCAGCGAATGTTTGTAGGCCAGACTTTCTTCATTGCAGCAGCCAGATCAGTGTTTCGGAGCGCAAGAAGCCTGGGGGCTAGGCCGGAATCGTCCTCGCGCGATTTGTGCTCTTCCATTCAAGGGAGTCCACCCTTCGAGCAGAGGTTCTACTGCTTCGGCCGATTGGTTTGGTAGTACGCCGGCCTCTCTTTGGTGCTGCTGGCATATTCTCTTTAGCAGGCCGATCAGCTGCACGACGTGTCCGCGCTCAGCCTGCACTCTAGCTCGTTTGGTCGGTGGATCCATGGCAAATAATCTTCGCGGGGAAGAAGGGCCTTTTAACAATGGAGACGAACTTGTTTTCCATCCTTTGCTGAGGGAAGGGGGAGAAGGGAAAATGAGGGAAAGAACCGCAGGGGGTAAAGAGGTGGGAGGGGGGGGGGGGGGTGTGCGATGACAATGCAGGAGGGGGGATGCCCCCCCCCCCGCCCCTATAACGCAAGCGTCATTCAAACAGATTTGTTTTTTTTTCTCTTCCTCCTACCCCGTCCCACCCCCCCCCCCCACCCCCCCCCCCCCTGTGAGCTTTTGGCACTGTTAATCAAGACAGACAGGAAAAGAGCGGAGGATACCAGACGAGGTTCACATCATGTCGCGCGACAAGAGACGCAAGCTTGCGCAAGAAGACAAGGGCGGGGGCGGCGCGTCGACGGGCGAACGAGAAAGTGATTTGCGGCTCCTCTGCGGTCAGCTCTGGGTGCCGAGCGACGACGCGCGCTATGATGCCTTTTTGGCTCTGCCCTGGGCGACCAAGCAAGACTATATCTTGACCTGCGCGCGAATGGTCGAAACGCTCTCCCAGCGCGAGCAGTGGCAGGAACCCGCGTGGGCTGAACAGCTCAGAGGGCGGGTCGAATCATTAAAGCCTCGTTGTCCGAGGTACGTAAAAATCCTAGAGACAACGGTCGCTTGCATGAAATGAACGTCGCCCGGGCGCTCGATCGCGTCTGCAGGTCCTGGGGCGGAGATCTCTCGGGGGTTCACGTGGTGGACACAGCCGCGCGCGTTCACAGCGGAGGCGCGGATCTGACAGTGCAGGGGCTTTTTAAAGGCGCGGTCCGCGAGGTCTGGCTAGAGCTCAAATCCAACAGCGCCAACACACTCGTCGGAACAGCTGCCCTCGAGGCTCTCCTAGCCAAGGTCGCAGCAGCACCGGAAAGCGGGCCCCTGACGGGTGCTGTGCTGTGTGCACAGGGCGCAGTTGCCAGGTGCAGTTCGTTGCCTGAGGTTTACTGGGCTGGCCCGCGCCCTATCATCGTGTTGTCACACCTAGGCAATGAGAGCCCCTGCCCCGATCTGCTCGTGTTGGTAGTCAGGTTTCTGCTTGTGTCGTTGCGGGCTGAAACGGCAGAGGCAGGAGCAGATAGCTGTGCAGGCCCGAAGAAGCCCCAGCAGGAAGATCGGGTAAATACTATTAGCTTTATGCAAAAGCTGCGTGACGTGAGCGCCATAATTGCTAAACAATCCTCCAGCTTGAGGTTAGCCGAGAAGCACGTTCAGGCCGCGCGCAAGGCAGGAGAGGGGTTGTTGGGGGAACTGCAAGTGTTTTTAAGCCCGATCGATGAATGAAACAGCAGAGGAAACGGACTGTTTGTTTTTAATTAAAAGTTAGTTTTTGTTTAACACTGGCTGCACTACACAGTCGCAAGCAAAAGACGTCATTGTCAAATCCCCGTCGACGACGTTCGGGCTGCCGTACAAGCTCCGGGGGGGCGTGTCGCCCGTGTGCTCACGGCGCTTGTGTATGGTGAGTCCGCTAGCTGTCACGAATCTCTTGCGGCATTCATCGCAGGCGTAAGGCTTCTCGTGCGCATGGCGCTTGTGCTGTACCAGTTTGCTGGCCGTCGTGAACTTTCTGTCGCACCTGCCGAAGTCGTAAGGCCTCTCGCTCCTGTGCGCACGGCGCTTGTGCCTTGTGAGCTCGCCAAGTTCTGCGAACCTTCTATTACACTGGTCGCAGGCGTAAGGCTTCTCGCCCGTGTGCACACGGCGCTTGTGCTGTGTCAGATTGCTAGATGTCGTAAACTTACTGTAACATTCATCGCAGCCGTAAGGCCTTTCGCCCGTATGCACGCGCTTGTGCACGGTGAGATGGCTAGATTGCGCAAACTTGCTATCGCACTGGTTGCAGGCGTAAGGCCTCTCGCCCGTGTGCACGCGCTTGTGATTGGTGAGCTCGCCAGATCCCACAAACCTGCTGTTGCACTCGTCACAAGAGTAAGGCTTCTCGCCCGTGTGTGCACGGCGCTTGTGATCCGTGAGCTCGCCAGACCCTACAAACCTGCTGTCGCACTCTTCGCAGGCATAGGGCTTCTCGCCCGTGTGCGCGCGGCGCTCGTGTTCTGCGAGATTGCCAGAATTCGCAAACTTTCTGGCGCACCAGTCGCAAGCGTGATGCTTTCCGCCGGGTGCGGCCTGCCTTCTTGACCGCATCCTTTGTCTCTTGGCCTCCTTTTCCTTTGTGTTGAGTTGCAGCAGAAAGTCGGGGGGGGGGGGGGGTTCCAACAGAGTGAAAAGGAAAGATAGGGAGGTGAGTGCAGGGAGGAGGCCCCCCCCCCCCACCCCCTCTTTCTTTCTCTCGGACAGGGCTGTGGAGCCAAGCTAACCCATCCCCTATCTCTTATCCTGCAAAGAGGAGCGCGGACTGGACACCACGGCTTCGCCTTCTTTTGGCGCACTGCAGCCGCAATTTCTGCAGCGGCTCAGTTCATCTCCGCTACAGAATTTGAAGCAAATAGTTTGCAAATATCGCGGCAAAAGAAAACAAAAGTTGTTCAAACGCGTGATGAACTTGGAGGATCTGCGCAAGGAAATAAAAGCGTGGTGCACCAAGACGGCAAAGGATTATGAACAGTATGATTATTATGTAGAGTATTAAGACTTTGTCTAGATTTTTTATTAATAAAAAAAAAATCTTTCCCGGCCAGGGCTATGTTTGCTCTTGCTCGGCCTAGCGGTTCTCGGCGCGGACGGCCTCTTCTTCTTCTGGAGTGAAATCGTTTTGGATATTAAAGGTCTCGCGTATCTGTTCGGTTGTTTTGCCTTTGATCATTGTCGCAACCTTGGCGCACGTCAGGTCGAGCAGAGGCTTGATGTCCATGTAGTTGGCGGCCAATATCAAGTCAAAGAGAGTCTGCTGATCAACATCGACGAATTTTGCGTCCCATTCGCCGACTATCTCTGTCAGATTAGCGCTCTTGAGCGGCTTTTCGATCTCCAGCGTCTCAACATCAGCTGCGTGATGCTTCAGGTACTCAACAACACGGGACAGGGTGTCGCCCTTGACCGCTGGCAGAGGAATGATTGACACTTCTTTATCTTCCTCAACCATTGTTTTGACCAGCTGAGACTTTAGGGCCGCTTTTTTGGACACTGGAAACAACTTTTCGTATTGGGACTTCAACTCCAAATCTTTGTCGTCCTCTCCTTCGCCGTCCAAACCCGTGACGGCCGGCTTCTTTTTTCCTTTTTCCTTGGGCGGCGACTGAGACATCGTTACAGAATTTGGTCGTCGGTAGGGCGGATAAGGGGATGTGAAAAGAGAGGTGCGTGGAGGGAAGGAGAGAAAAGGAAGGGAGGGTGGCTAAGAGAGCTGTCGGTATGTTTTGGAAAAAGATCGAGAGGATAAAAGCCAAAAGAATGTGCTACAAAAAAAGGTGCTGAGAAGAGAGGAGTGGTACCAGAGGGGCGGGGTGCCCCCCCCCCCCTCCTTATCCTTAGGGAAAATTGGGGGAGGGGGGGGGAGGGCGCGTGCAGCCCCCGAATGCGTAGCCCCCCCCCCCCCCCTCTCTCTCTCCTCCCTTCTTGTTCCCCGCAAGAACTTTATCCTAGGTTTTATAATAGATTGTAAGCTGGCTACAACTTACTCGCACACACCCACACACGGACATGTTTCGACGGAAGAAACGCTCCTCAGTGCATTGCGCGATCCATTCTCGGCCTGCAGAAGGCAATCTGGGCAAGAGTTTTTCGGTACAAGGGACTGGCAGGCGGTGTTCACGAGCACCCCGCCTGCGTGTGGGGAGGGGGTTTTGCAACAAAATTAGCGGCAGGTAGGGCAAATAGTTTTCTCATAAAACTGAATACAATCATGAAATACGAGAAAATTCCAAGCAAAAAACCCCATTTGTGGAACTTGGAAGAAAAGGAACCCATATCAGACTTGGGACAAGAATTTGTGAACCTGGCTGACCCAAGCCTGATTCCCGAAACTAAGGACGCGGATTTGGACTTTTATGTAGCAACCTGCAAACACGAAGACCTCGCTAAGCTTATCCACCGGAAGGGCGAATGGAGCTCTGCAGGCACTTTTGTGCATACGGACTTTGTAATGCTCAAAGAAATATCAACGTTATACAAAGCAGAGCCTGCAACGGAAGAAATCGATAACGTGTTTTGGGAGCTTGAAGTGCGACACATTCTTTACAAACAGACAAAGGGATTTATATCACCGGCTGCGCGCCTTCGCCTCCTACTTTGAAAAACTACGCTAAAAAAAAGGATCCCGTCTACTACATCTGCCTGCCCGTAGCAGGCGCGGACTTCTGCTTTTCAGATCCGGTCGTCTCGGATCAGGTTTGCCGGCAATTTTTACAGAACCTTGCCCAGGAGAGAGACGTGTTGAGCAGAGAACACTTGCTCTATCTGGACACGCGCGGGCGCCACTATGTCTACAACGAGGAGACCAAAGCGGTCCGCTGTGCAGACTGGGACCACACGCGCATGATTCACATCAAACCTGTATGTGTCGATGCTAGACGAAGATCAGATCAAGTGCATTCTTTTCTGGAAGAGTTGCAAAAGTCACGGAGCAAGAATCCGAGTGTAAGTGCTGTAGTCAGGTTTACCAACGCAATCAGTTTTTACTGTGGCTGGTGTTGGGAGGAAGACAATGTCAGCTCCCTGTGGTTGCAAGTAGCCAAGTCGTTACAACAAGAAGTTATAGACTCAGACAAATCTGGGGCAAAAGGGAAGCAGGCTCAAGTGTGTGCGTTATGGTGCGCAGACCTTATGCTACAGGGAAGAGACAGCCCTTTTTTAGTTTGGTACAGTTATCTGCCGTCTAGCAAAGCTGAGTGGACCACAGAAAATGCTACGTGGGCAGAAAAAAATTGTCCAACACTTAGAAAACGGGGCTTGCTAAGGACAAGAATCAGCGATGGGAAGAAGGAATACACGCACACACTCGTGCCCTACACCACGACCGAGGATGGGGTTAAGATTACAAACCTAAATTTGAATAAGGCAATTGCAGTAATGCAAAAGAATGCACACATGAATGATGTTGAAAGACATAGCGAATTGTGTTATTTGGCACTGGAGATGTGCAAGTTGGTGCTTAAGCATATGGAGGCTACAATACAGGAAATCTCTGAAGCAATTGCAGACCCCGACAAGACATAACTGTTTTTTTTAATGATTAAAACGGACAGCAGCCACCGCCCCCGAGGGCCGGCTCGGCAGGGCGCGCGAGCGATATAGGCGCCGGTCCCTCCCGCGCAGGGTCCGAGTACAGATCGCCCCAGAGTGCCCGGCGCTTGGCCACCGCCAGCGCGAGGTGCTCATCTAGCTTTTGCTGGAGTTCCTTGTAGGTGCTACGGATCGCGCTGGTACAACAATGGTCTGCAAAGGCCTGGTCTATGATGCCCTGGTACCGCGCGACGGCGGCCGGTGTGTCGGCGTGGGCAATGTCCTGCTTGCAGCCGATCAGCACCAGCTGGCAGTGCTCGGGCACTGCCAATTGCGCCCTGTTGAGCCAGTGGCCAAGCGTGTCGGCCACACTGGCGGGGTTGCTGCGGTCGTAACACACCAACGCCACGTCGGCGTTCTTCCACAGGTTATGGACGATGTTCGAAAACCTTTCTTGCCCCGCCGTGTCCCAGATACACACCGAGTATTCTTGGCCGTGGATCACCTTTTTCTGTAACAGCTTGAAGTCAACGCCCACAGTGGGCGGCCGCTGACCCCCGACCGCCGCGCTGACGACGACGGGCTTCTTGTTGTCAGTCAGCTTTTCCAACAGGCAGGTCTTGCCCGCGCCGGAGGGGCCCAAAAAAACAACCTTGAGCCTGGGCACGACGCGCACAGCCACGCTCCGCGCTCGACCGCCCGGCAGAGAGCCGCGCGCGTGGCTGTGCGTGTCTTGTCCTTGGACGGCCAAGCCCCGCCACATTTTTGCCCCGCCGCAGAGAGAAAGAGAGAAGGGGAGGAACGAAGCACATGAGGAAAGGGGGGAGAGGGAAGTGGGAGGGAGGGGGAAGGGAGGGGGGAGGGAGGCGAGGGGAGAGAATGGGAGGGGGGGGGGGGGGCAGGGACAGATCTAAGCAAGAGGGGACGGCGAGCGTCACTGGTCTGTTCCCTCCCCCCCCCCCCCCCCCCCTCCCTCCCCCTCGGGCTTTTTGTGTACTCTTGGAAGAGTGATGGCCCGCCACGAACCATCTTTGTATCGCAGCGTATTCCATTTCTGAACTAGCTTGAGGCTGTCTGACTCGCGGCTTCAGGCTTTTTTTGTACCAGCCTTTGCGAGGGTGCTCTCTGTGTACTCCTGAAACATACAATTGATGGCGAACCAGGAACCACATTTGTATTCTCCCGGGAGACACCGGCTAAGTAGCTGAAGTTTGTATGGAGTGGCTTTTACGGCTTCCTCGTACAGGCCTCGGATGAAATCCCCCAGGCCAAGGCCGAGGTCCAGAGCTTCTTTGTATTGCAAGGAGTTAGGTACGCGGTTTTTTTTTAGTTGAGCGTATAAAAGGGGGGTGCCTTCATGCAAAAGCCAAGAAAAATATAGTACTGCTTTTTCCGAGGAGCTCTCGTTAACTTGTTGGAGTGCAGCTTGTGCTTTATAGGATTCTAACCCCAACAGCTCCTCTGATTTGCGGATCACGCACTTCTCGGCGTGGCGTGTGACCGAGCGGAGTCGACGTACATGTCGCCTAACGTCTTGCAGAGATCTGGGGAGACAATTTCCCTCGCAAACTCTCGGTACCACACAGCGCACAGAAAGTACACTGCTATTTGGACCAGTAGCTCGGGGTACAAAGGATGCTGTAGGTTTTGAGAGAAAATCATTTGTTGAATCCGCTCAGCTAAAACTTGTAGGTTAGTCGGAGGTTCAAGTGAAAACAAGTATTGCAACGCCTCGTCGACTTCTAGCTTGCCCAAGCAGAGCCGGTACTTGATGCTTGCAAGCAGGAGCCGTTGCCTCTGACTAGATTGCAGCAAGTCTTGGTTCTGCAGCTCTGCCAGACAGTGGTTCAAGAACTCTCCGCCGAGGTCGCTGCGCTTAGTCTTGGCTTTTTTCGAGGCCGGAGCACGTACGGGTAGATCCACGAGCGTTTCTGCTTCCAGAATAAAGTCCGGAAAGAGCTGCAGTCCTTTACGTCAGTTCCGGATGAGTTGTCACCAAACCAGGGAGGCATCGGCAGAGAGCCCGACGGGGATAGGAGCACGAAGGGGGGAGGCGACGGTACTCGTCCTCGGGTGGAAACTGCTAGTACCGAGGGCTGCAAAGGCTGCAGCCAGCCTTGCTCTTGGTCGTTGTCGGGCAGCTGCAGGGGGGCGAGGTACAAAGAGAGATTGTCATTTTGGCCTTGGCCATCGTCGGCGGGGGGTTGGGCGAAATAGGTCTGCGTTGGTAAAGGGGACAGTGCCGCAAGTTGCTGCGGAGGGAGTGATGGCGTGCTTGGCGCCGGCGTGCGCTGCAGTTTCCCGATCACCCAGCAACAGGCAAAAACGCCCGCCCACAATGCTACTACCGGTGCCTCCAGGGTCCGCGGCAGCTTCTTTTGCCCAAGGCTCCAGGCATCCAGGGGGCTATCACTAGCTCTGACAAGCTGCTCTATCATGCTCTTGAGTTGTTGTTGGCCGGCAGAGTTTCCTGGCGGCTTGTTAGCCGCGAACATCCAATCCAGCTCATTTGTGGGTGGCGTACCGCCAGGCGACGTCGCCCAGCGGTAGAGCATGTCCAAGCTTTGCTGAGGGTTCAGCGGCTCTTGCAAGAATTCCTCATAGAGAGCGCAGCTTTGAGACGACTTCTGCCATAGAGCGTCCTGAACAACCCGAAAAGACAGCCAGCCGCGTTCGGTGGGGGTCCACTCATCACTTGTGCTGTTCCGCGGCTTCCTCGTGCGCCGTACCTCCAGCCCCGTCAGGGACTCAAGATTCACAAACGCTTGGATAGCGCTTGCGAGCCAACTTAGCTGCAGCTGCTTGTCTTCGGAGTGGACACGCAACAGCCGCGCGATGGCCGCGCGGGCGAAAGGAAATTCCAGCATCGTTTTGTTCAGGTTCTGGCTCACTTCGGCATTGAAGAGACAGCACGTGGCCCACCAACCGGCGTCCAAAATGACGTGTTTGAATTGCCTCAGCGCCGCTAGCAGGTACCGACTGTCCCTCAAAAGACGCGCAGCATACTTTCGTTGCTGTTCTATTGCGTGCTGTCCGTGATTACAAGACTTGGGCTTGATTCTAACTATCACGCGATTCAGGTGCAAGAACTTCTGAAACGTGACGGATTTTTTATGAGCTCCAGGCTGTTCTGTCCTTCCCCAGATTTTTGAGGCCAAGAAAGGGAACCAAAATCAATCTCGAGGGCGTGCTTGGTGGCCAGACTCGGCCAGAGCTCCAGCTCCGATTGTACGTGCTCGTAGAGCCGCCAGAACAACTTAGGATAGCTGCACGCTAGGGCAGCGGTCTTGCCGGACTGAGTTTTGTTCATATACCAAAGAACGCAAAGATCTGGGCCCGCAGTTTCACCAAGGGCTCCAGACTAAGCGAGCCTGCCCAACCCGCCGCCACCGTCGTCGTCGACGACGACACCAGCCCTGTCTCGATCCGAACCCAAACCTGACGTACAAGTTCGGCAAAATCTTGCTGCCCTGCAAGATCTTTTCTTACCGGCTTGGATTTCGTATCGTGTGGACAGGGCTCTCCTAATTTTCTCTCTATTTTTGTAGAAATATACTTTAGCCCTTTGTTAAGCTCCCCCTTGCTCAATGTGCAAAGGGCCAAAAGATGTTCGGCCGTGCCGGTGCTGCTGCTGCTGCTCGACATAACACAGGCGGGCTTCTTTTTTTTCTTTTTGCTGTAATTCGCTTTTTTTTGCTGTGTCTTTAATAGCATTTGCTGACAAAAGAAGAAGAACAAGAGGGGCGACAGCAGACGAGAGGGGGGGGGGCAAGGGAGGGACCGGGGAGCGGGAAGGAACGGAAAGCCCCACCCCGCTCCTCCTTTGTATCCCCTTTGTCTGACGGTTCAATCCGAAAAGAAACTGGGCCCAAGTAAAGGCCAATCAAGTTTGACACAAGTCGGCCATCCTAGGCGCGAGGCGGCCCAGGGCATGAGCTCCTGGCTGAACCAACGCCTTCGCCCATCGTCTAGGTCCTGCCAGGAAATCTGATAGTCTCCTGGCCCGCTTGAGGCCCGAACACGCCCCTCAGCGCGACCCGCGCTCCAACACGCAGCGCACGTAGGAGTAGGGTGGTGCCGAGCACCCCGCGAGCGTGCGCTCGGCCAGGGCCTCCAGCGTACGGTCATCGCGTGCGTCAGTGGCACACGAACCCACATTCCAATCAGCATCCTCTCGCCGCCACCAAGCCAGGAGCTGCTCCGCGTACCTGTGCCGGTATAGTCGTAGGTGCAGGCGCGTCCGCTGTCGTTCTAGGGTCAGCGCGTCTAAAAACAAGGGAACGCACGGCTGCTGCTCCAGAGCACCCACGGGGTTGCACCCTGACCCATAACAGGTCGCCCTGCCGCGTACAAAGACGCAGCGCATCCGCGATCCGGGAGGACTGGCGCCGCCAGTTTTGCTGGTACGTGGTCGCGTGGCCTCAAAGCCTGGTCTATTATTGCTTGTGCGCGCAGGTCGCCGGCTTCACCCAAGGTACGCCCGCCGCAAGAACTGCCACTGGGACGCTCGGCTTTTGTGCTGTGCGTAGCTGTTTGCCGATAACGTTTAGCTTGCACAAAAGACGCACCAGCACATTTGCTTCTTCTTCTTCTCGGCGCCAGTAGTAGCTACCCCTTTGCTTGCTGCACAATATGCGAGTCCCGTGCAGGTTGTTATTGAACAAGCACCAGAGTTTCGCCAAATCGCGCCTGCCCCCAGGCTCCCGCGCACAGGCCTGTGTGAGCAAGTCCTGCCGTATCTCTTCTAGCAGAGGCGGTGGGCAGTAAAGTTTAGTCAGCAACTCTCTTCGCCGCTGTGCGTTCTCCAGGGCAAAGCAGGGCACGTAGTGCCCAGCACGGGGAGCGGAGCGCGCCTCAGCGGCTTCTGCTTGTGCGTCGCGGACGCTCGCCCCCTGCCTAAGGGCCGCGTCTAAGCCCCAAAGGATTGCAACGGGCGGCGGTAGCCCCGCTCTTATCTTGCTCTCGTCGTTTTCCTGCTGCCCGCGCCATACCTCTCTCCTCTCTCCTCTCTCTCCTCTCTCTCTCACTTGCTACAAGTGGCAGAAAAGAAAGAAAAAAAAAAAAAAAAAAAAAGACACAGACACACACACAGACGAAAGGGAGGGCACCCCCCCCCTCTCCCCCCCTCCTTCTACCTCGCTCTCCTTTTCTCTGTTTTGTGCCCCCTCCCCCAATACTTCTCCAAGATTCTCTACCCCCCTCCCCCCCCCTTTTTCTTGTTCCGGTTAGAAACAAAAAAAAGGGGGAGGGGGGGAAAGCGAACGAGGAGAAATAATGCAAGTTTGGTGGGAGCGAGTGTCGGCAAGGTTTGAAGTTGACCCCGAAACCCGGGGCAGTCTGTACAATGGCAGGTACGAACTTGGCCGACAAGACACCAGTGACTTGTTAGATGAGCTCGAAGGCGCCGACTTAGTCGGCGTGGGGTCTTTCGGCTCGTGTTTGGCAACGAGGGCGGGTCGTTTGTGATTAAGCTAACGTACGACCCGACGGGTAGTCAGTGGCGTGGCATGAGGCTAGGGACAGAGCTGAGAGTGGTCAGCCCCTTGCGCGGGGCTTTGGCTCTAGAAAAAGTTTGCGTGCGTGAGTGGTTGGCCGAGCACCAGGACAAGGATCAGTCGGGCGTGGGCAAGGAACTGGCGCGTATGCAATCGCGTTGGGACTGGGACTCGAGGAACCAGAAGCGCAGGATTAGCCCACTTACACAGAAAGAGAGCTTTTGGGCGCTGGTGCTGGACAGGCTAGACACTGACTTGGATGAATTCCTATCTGGCGACGACAACGAGGGAGCCCCTGTGGATTCACTGCAAGCACTCCCCGCTCCAAAACTGTGCCAACAAGTGCTGCAACCACTGGTCCGTCACCTGGTAAGGCTGGCCGAAGCTGGGTTTTTCTTCCACGACTTAAAGGCCTCGAACGTGCTCTTAGCGCTCCAGGAGGAGGCAGGCGCCGGCGAGTGTGCGGTGCGTCGCGTACTGTTGGCGGATCTAGACGAAGCCTGCTTCTCGTACTCGCCCCCGCTGCCAGGCGGGCATGCAGACGCCCTGACCGTCTACCTGGTGTCCGTCTGTCCGGACGCACTAGCCGCCGCTCTGCCTCACTGGCAGGGCTGGAACGCGCGTCGTTTCTGGAGTGCGTGGGGGGCAGCACGCAGCGCTTATTTGGACGTTTCAACCGACAAGGGGCTGCGCTACTGGAGCTTGTACGCGCTGGCCCAGTTGCCCGACGGGCTCGCGTGCCTAACAAGAGCTGTTTCCAAGAAGCTCGTGGACCCTCTGCCGCCTCTGCCCCAGCCCGACGAAGAAAGGCAGGGGCCGCGGCGAGGGACGCTCGGGAGGGGAAGAGGGCCGGAGCGTGATTTTCAGGATTTGCGGCGCATGCTGCGGGGCAACAGACAGTTTAGGAATAATGAGCGCCGTTTTATGTCCTGTTACCGCCCCCCGCGCATGGACAGCGGCGACACTCGCACTGCTGAGACCGGATTCCCTAGCCTGCACGCGGCCTATTTAGCTACTGGGCTCGGCGCGCTCACTTGCTACGTGCTGCTGCGTCTCCTGCAGATAGAGAGTAGGTCGTGGCGCGCCTCGGACGACAGCTCTAATAATTTAGAAATAGCCCTGGGGATCACAGAATGGGCGCTGGGGGCTAAGGCCGGCCGCGGCATACTGTATCGACTGATTGAAAAACGGCTACAAAAACTGACAGGCTGGCCGCGCCACTGACTTTTCAATCAACGCCTTCTATTTTTTTTTTGTTAATAAATTTTTTTTTAAATTAAGTTGGGAGTGGAAATGCAGAGCGCGCGCCGGCTAGCAGCGCGCTTGGCACCGGTCTCATGGCCACGCCGTAGGTACCGACACAAACCACCGCCGAAGCCACGCGCAGCCGGCACTCGTACGTCTGCTCAAACAGCCACTCGGCCATGGCGGCTTGCACCAGGAACCTGTGCATAGGCGTATCGAGCCAACCCGCCCAGGACACACCCCGCAGCGCCGGCGCTCCAGGTAAAGCACTGTCGAAAACCGCCTGTGACTTTTTGATCTCAAGCAGCCACAAAGTGCCCGTTCTCTTTTCAAACCAGACCTGGTCTATCTGGGTGCACAGCTCTAGTTTAGGCGTGTGCACCCGGAGCTGCGCAGCCACGGGCCGACCAAAACGTCCATACAGAAAGGATAGGGCGCTGGCCGCCAAAGGGTGCAGCCGCCACAGGAGCTCCCCGGCCAAACGCAGGCCCGTGCAAGCCTCTAGACTGGCTCGGAAGCGTCGCGTCTCGGCGGCGGGCGCCCCGTCCCATATCACATATTCTTTAGCCCACAGTGTCCCGCTCAGCGCTGGCTCCCTGGCCTTGAGCGCCATCTCCACCAACGCGCTCAGTTGCTGATCCACCACGACGCCGTTGCCGCGCCCGAAAAAAGGTGATCGTACGATCCGTGCAGCGGTACGTCCCCTGCGTGTCGCTGTGCCTGCACGGACCCCCCGGCGCCAGCTGCGATAAACGTTTTGAGCCGCGGTCGTCTTGCTACGCCTGACTCGCGGCTTTTTCTGCCACACCTCCGCCTCCAGCCAACCATGCAGCCCGTTCAGCGCGTGGCCCTTATAGCAGGGAATAAAGCTCGGAGGCCGTTGGTAAATCTTGTCGGTTACCTCGGGGCGCCGTGCCCAGTACAGACCGGTGCCACAGGAGCTTTGTGCTTTGGAGCTCGCTTTTCTTTTTTGCATTTTTAAGTTCTTGCCGCCAAGAACCAGGCAGGGGAGAGAAGGGAGGGGGGCGAAGAGGACGAGTGTCGGGGGAGGGGGAGGGGGGAGGGCGGACGAGTGTCGGGGAGGGGGGGGGATGCCAGCCCGCCCCCCCCCCCTCTCTCTCTCTCTCTCTCTTTCTTCCCCTCTCTTTTCTTGCTGTCTTGTCTCCAACAAGAGCATCGTAGGAAAGAGAGCAAGAGGGAGAGACAGACACACGCACAGAAAAAAAATGGGTCTCTATGGAGGTTGGAAGATGCTGGAAGACATTAGCCCCGAAGCATTGCACGCGGGACAGCTCGGGGCCGTACCAGCCGCGGGCGGTCCGCTGGTGGTGGTGCAGGACACGCTGGTTCGCCTACAGCACCTGTGCATAGAGGCCGCCAAGCGACGTGCAGAGGGCGAAAGCGACATCTGGGCGCGGTTGGCGCCCACGCTGGTGACGCGCGTGCTCCAGGAGCACCCGCTGACTTGTGCGGTGGTGTTGGTGGCCGACAAGCCTGCGCTCACGACGCCGCTGAAGCAAGAGACCCAACAGAAACGTGCGCAATCGCGTGCCAAGCTTGCGCAAGAGCGCAAGCTACCCCCGCCCGAGCAGATCCAGGTCACAGGCGAGGACGACAGACTGCTGCACAACGGAGAGGCTATCGCGGGCGCACACGCAGAAGACTTGCTGGCTGAGCGACAGACTCGCCCTCTACTGTTACAGCACGTGCAAGATCTGCTCTTGCGCTCTGAAGAGCTACAAGACGCAAGGGCTTGGAAGCGCATAGCCGCCTACCCACTGGTAGTGCTCGATTTAGGCTGCGCCGGCGGTTGTTGGGCGCTCGAGCCAGAGCGAGAGGGGGGCCGCCTGGTTTGGCGCCAGGGACGCTACAGCGCGGTGCAAGAGGGGGAGGCAGACCTGGGTTGTTTCAGATGGGCCGAACGCACCCGTGCGGCCATGCCCGACTGCCGTGTTCTCTTCGACACGGTCGACACCGATTTTCTCGCGCTTGGGCTTATTGCCCTGTCGAAGTACGACCCGGCCTGCGAGAGACCGTCCCTTTTGGTCTCGTTCCGTCGCAAGTTTCTGTTGGACCTGAACAAGGTCTATGACTTCTTGCGACGCTGCCCAGGCGGTGTCAGTGCCTGGTTGCGCGCCGTCATGCTGAACGGAACAGACTTTCTACCGCACGCGAGCTGCGCGGCAGGCCTTGCGGCCAGAGCTTTGCTAGCGGTGCAGGAAGAGCGCGAGCGCGGCCCCGCGCTCGGGTACGCCGACTTGAGAACTTTTGTTCTTGACGTGTGTGCCGCTTATGTTTACAAATCTAGGGGCAGCGTGCCCTTTGAATCTAAGCGTACAACAGAGGAAATACATCTCGATACACGTCTGCTGGTTAAACGTTTGCCTGACCTCAAGACCCTGCGGAAAGCCATGGAAATACACAACTCGCAAGTTCGCTACTGGCAATCGCTCCACCTGCCCGAAGCTAGCCCAGCTAGCTAGCTAGCCAAAGGCAATGTATTGCGTATTTCTTTTTTTTATTAAAAAATTAAAACTCTTGTAAGTTATGACGCGTTTCCTGCGGGGTAAGGCCAGACCGCATTTAAAACTTCATTCAACTCTAGTGCTTCTTGGCACAGGGCTCTAATACGCTCAAGCTGTGACAACCCGTGCTCGCTCGCCATTTCAAGTTTCGCTGCCAGCTCCGGGCCGTTGGACAATAGTCTTTTCCAATCCTCCGGCTCCCAAGAGCCGAGCAGACTCAGTAGAGGCGCCAGCGCCTGTCGGCGGCTCTGTTCCGCTCCAAGCCAGACTTGGGGCGGAATGTGCTCAGTGCCGTTGGCTAATAGTGTTAGATAAGACAGAGCCGCCAACCCCGGCTTGGCCTTCTCCGAGGTAGCTTCCGCGCAGAGAGCTCGGGCTTGCTGCACCAACTCCCGCTTGCTGCACTCAAGGGGTTGTCGACCAAGCAACAGGGTATCCAAGAGACGAACTTTGACCACCTCCTGACCACCCAGCTTAAAAAGGTACACCACCACGTGCGAGGGATCCCAGCGCCCCAACAGGCACATTGGCTGGCCCTTGTCAGCCTGACGGCAGAGCAGGCGTGCGTATTTCTGCATAAGCAACAATACCCTTCCCCACGCCTGCCCCGCCACGGTGCTGTCCACCATCAAGTAGTCGCTCAGGAGGCCATTGTTGTTGGACTGCGTGTGGCAGACTAGCTTAAGAGCTTTGCCCTTGTTCGTAGAGTAGTCGAGGGCGCGCTGCAGCAACTCACTGGCACTTTCTGCAAATTCCTCTCGCTTTGGATCTTCTTTCCTCTTTTGTTCCGGCTTTAGAACGGACAACATTTTGTAGATCGCGTCGTCTTTAGACTTTTGTTTACCGATAGACACTGAGCTGCCAACTTCACCTACCCCTATCCGATTCTCCCAGAAAATCTTGATCCACTTGGCATAGAGCTCAGAGTCTACAAAGCCAAAAGTAGCAATGTCAGTGCGCCTGCGCGTCCCCGGGGGCTGCTTCCAAAACATCAGTGTCTCGTCTCTAGCCTCCGCTCGGAAGGAGTCAGGGTCTGCGTTCCGATTTTTCAGTTGGATAAGCAGACCACTCTGGATGTCACACCTTTGTACCCATTCTGGTACAGAATGATTCTTGATTTTTTCGAGCTCCTCAAGGTAAGTAGCCCAAACCTTTTTTTTAGTTCGGCTGCATTTGGCACAAGCAAAGGCCTTGCTTAACACTCTATCCCCCCCTCCCCCGCGCCCCCTCACCTTAGAATTATTGGCTTTGGCAGGGAGGGCCTGCGCCACAAAGAAAAAAGAAATAGCGTTAAGCGCGCAAAAAAAACAAAAAAAAAAGCTCAAATTCTTTTAATTTTTAGAAATTCTCTGCTAGTGCGGCAGAAGGGTGCTATCAATAAAAAATCACTGCTTAAATATGTCTAAGCGCCTATGGACGAAAAAAAGAAAACAAAAGATCGGGCGATTGAAGCCCAATCCCTGGATTGGCGCCCTACGGGGGTCGAACCCGTGACCAATTGTTTCTACGGGGGGTCGAACCCGTGACCAACTGTTTCTACGGGGGGTCAAACCCGTGACCAACTGTTTCTACGGGGGGTCGAACCCGTGACCAATTGTTTAATAAACAATCACTCTGCCAGACTGAAATTTGGCGCCGTTTGTGCTCAGGAATTAGTTTTTTTTTTAAACTAAAGCAAATAGATCTAAAATTAGCTAGATTTTAATTAGTCAAGACTTTCTGCGGAAAGGTTGGAGGTTTTTGGCTAAAAATAGGTAATGGAGCCGGTAAAGTTTTTGCGTGCCACGTTTTACTTTGCACCCAGGTTACAGCAAAAAAAAAGGAGAGAGACTGGAGGGGGGGGGGGCGCGAGACTTCTGTGGCCCCCCCCCCTCTCCTGTGGGGGGGGGGGGGCGTCCTGTGCCCTTCTGTGGCCCCCCCCTCTCCCGTGGGGGGGGGGGGGGGGGGCGTCCTGTGCCCTTCTGTGCCCCCCCCCCCCCCCCCTTCCGGTGTTTGTTTGTTCCCTGGCCTTGTGTTTTTGTTTGGGGGTCGGTTCATTTTTGTTGTTTGTCGGAATCTACAAAGAAACCTAAGAAGATTCGATGTTGCTCTTGATCACCATCGTCCTGCACTTTTGGCAACTTCGTGGGGAAGTTGCGACTGCACCGGATGCACAGGCACAATTTCAGTGTATAACCGCGAGTGGCTCCCCGCGCCCAGCGCGTGCTCCGGCGAGAACGAGGTTCTGGTCGTGAGTGAGCTTCGCGTTGCCTCGACGGACCTCTCTACTTTCGAAGTGACCAGCTGGGTGAATTCAAGCAAGCTGCGTTATTACACAGATCTGAGCAGCAGCGGCGCCCCCACGACGTGCTTCAACATGCCGCCGAACCTGGACATCGGCGTCACGGCCGACATGCGCCCCGAGGTCGTGTGCAAGAACACGGCGCTTCCTTGTCCCTTGCAATATGATCTCCAGTACGCCTGCCGCAAGCTGGAGGCCTGTCCTTGCCCCGCGTGCAACCACAACATGTCGATCGCCGCGGGCGGTTTCCAAAAACTCAGCCCTGACCTCAACTGCCCGAATGGTATCATGGTGGAGAAGCTGCAGGTTCGGTCCCTCAACGCGGGCCGGGCTTTCCCCCGACCAGTTCGTCGTGTACGTGCAAACAAGTCCTGATCCACAGACGGGCTTGTACTTGCAAGGGCCATCCTGCCCCAACCCGAGCGCGTGCTTCTCCTACAACAATGTGGATGGCGAGTACATCAACAGCTCCGATATCAACTTGTTTTTCCATTGCAAGAACGCGGAGCTTCCTTGCTCGCTGGAGTTAGTGGGCCTGGCGCGCTGCCGCGACCCGCCGCCCGCAGACAGCACTAGCGCTACCGGGGCTGGGTCCACAGTGCGCCCAGCTGTGGCCGGCCTGGTCGGGCTGGCCATGCTACTGTGAAAAGCAAAAGGGGGGAAGGAACAAAATTTGCCACTGTGAACTTGCCTTTGTACACAGCCCACGTATAAGGCACGGCTTTTTTTGTTGGGAATTTTATTTTTTTGTTTGTTGTGATCATACTTGTTTGTGTGGTAGGTGGTTGAACCGGAGTTGCTTCTAAAGATGAAGACGAAAAAGGTAAATTAGTCCCTTTGGGACAATTGACAATTGCTTGCTATTGACAAAATTTAATGATACATACATTTTTCTCGTAGTGTGCTGTAGAAGGCTATTTGTCTGTTTTTGTTTCTTTGTATTATAGGAAGTACTGCAACACCCAAGATTGCTTTACTTTTAAAAAAATTTTGCTTTACTTCTATTTTTTCTGCTTTACTTTTATTTTTTCTGAAGAAATATAAAGAAATGTCTTTATTCTGCTTTCTTGTATTTATCAAAAATTTTGCTTTTTTATTTTTCTGTTTTGTTGCTTAGTATTGATTTGCGGGAAATGAATAGGAAGAGACGATGAAATTTATAACGACCATTTTGAGGCACGAAAAATGGTAATAAAAATTTCATATTATACTACTCACACACACACAAACACACAGACACACATACACACATACACAGACACAGACACACACACACACACACAGACACACACACACACAGACACACACACAGACACACACACAGACACACACACACACACAGACAGACACACACACACGCACACACACACACAGACACACACACACACAAACACACACAAACACACACAAACACACACAAACACAGACGCACACACACACACACACGCGCGCTTTCATCAACAGTAATAATAAGTCCTGGCACTATGGATTGCTCTGCCTTCTTGCCAACTGCCTCAGCAAAAGCACGAACGGGGAGAAAAGGGTCAGTGTCTGATGAGGGGGGGGCCAAGGGTCAAACACCTTAAAATAGCAGCGAAGCGATTGAGGGCCATATACTTACCAAAGTCGTCCCACGGCAGGCCATCTGTGCCCACTTCACTTACCTTACCCCAGTGACACCTCCTGCGGCCCCTATCTGCTAATGATATACGAATTAGCAGGCCTAAAAACACCCAAAACTCCTCCTCTGTAAGGGGGGACCTCATACGGGGGGTTGGATCTTTGCAGAGCTCCACGGAAGTGAGGTTGAGTATACTTGGAAACATCTCAGTCGGGAAAAAATGCATAAAGTGCCTGCAGATGATACAGGAAAAAAAATTTACAAATGGCGCAAAAAATGGTAGCAAAGTGGACACCATGATTGAGAAAAAGCAGCATCAAAAGCAAGACTCGAAAATTTATCTTCTCTCTTGAATCTCTCTGCAAATTCATAACATAATTCAAAAAAAAAGGGAGGAACAGAAAGAGGAAGTCTTGAGTTGTAATGCTACTGGAATAAATAAAGGGGAGTCAACAGAGGGAGAAAGGGGAGTACGTACAGGGTGGGGTCGATGTCGAATTTTTGATCCATCGTCGACCTCGCCATAACCTTATGGCGAGGTCGATCGCTGCTCGGGTCCACGGTCTGAGGACCCAAGACCCAGTCGAATCCCTTAGATGTGAGTTTTGCTTTCTCATCGGCTACCTGTAGGGGTGTGTAGGGGCTGGGATTGTAAACAGGAGGGCCTTCGTCGTCACCCCCCTCCTCATCATCGTCGTTTTCCTCCTCCACCTTCTGCTCCTTCTCATCCTCCTTCTGCTCCTGCTCCTGCTCCTCCTGCTCCTCCTCTTTGTCCTCTGAAACCTCCATCTCCACCTCTTCTCCTTCACCATTTATGAACTTATAAAACCCCCCTGCCTGCAAGGGGCATGGTTTGCAGTTCTTCTCAAACACATAATAATCCTTCCCATCAACACGCATGGTAACCAATGCTTCTCTTTCTTGGATTCTTTTTTTTTCAGTGTCCCCAAAGCACCAATGTCACGGTAAGTGGGATAACCAAAAATTTTTTTTGGCCCAGACCCTGCCAAACTTCCAAACAGCGATCGAAAGGGTGCTGCCCACCTCCATCTTTTTTGCTCGTGACGACTTCACGTGGAAAAAAGCCAATCTGAGGGTCAGCACTTGTCGAATTAACTAAATAACTTTTACTCAAAGGACTGAGCAGAAATTTTACCCGTCGATTTCTAGACACTTTTCCTTTACTTTTCTAGAGTTTATTTTACAAAATCAGCACCGGTTGCCTCGGAAGATTGTTTTGAAAACCTGTCACTAAAAAGTGATGCCGGCCGGCATCAGAGGATGCCGCCCGGCATCACCAGGCACACAGACAATAGGAGTATAAACTAGTGTGTATTCAATTAAAAAAAAATTGGGCGAAAGCATTCCTCATTTCAAATAAATTTTATCTACCATACTTGTTTGTGTGGTAGGTGGTTGAACCGGAGTTGCTTCTAAAGATGAAGACGAAAAAGGTAAATTAGTCCCTTTGGGACAATTGACAATTGCTTGCTATTGACAAAATTTAATGATACATACATTTTTCTCGTAGTGTGCTGTAGAAGGCTATTTGTCTGTTTTTGTTTCTTTGTATTATAGGAAGTACTGCAACACCCAAGATTGCTTTACTTTTAAAAAAATTTTGCTTTACTTTCATTTTTTCTGCTTTACTTTTATTTTTTCTGAAGAAATATAAAGAAATTTCTTTATTCTGCTTTCTTGTATTTATCAAAAATTTTGCTTTTTTATTTTTCTGTTTTGTTGCTTAGTATTGATTTGCGGGAAATGAATAGGAAGAGACGATGAAATTTATAACGACCATTTTGAGGCACGAAAAATGGTAATAAAAATTTCATATTATACTACTCACACACACACACACACACACACACACGCACACACACACAGACACACACACACACACACACACACACACACACAGACACACACACAGACACACACACAGACACACACACAGACACAGACAGACACACACAGACGCACACACACACAGACACACACACACACACACACACACACAAACACACACAAACAGACACACACACAAACACACACACACACACACATATCTATCTGTCTAAATAGCTATCTATCTATAGTTTTCTTTTAATTAAAAGAAATGTCTACCTCGGGTCTTTGCTGTCGAAAGTCTTGTACTTCCACCCGTGGGATCTGTATCATAACCAGCAGACACAGTTTGCGCAATGACCGGCATTCTTGCAAATCCGTAATGGTAGTTATGCCCAGGCAACAAAAGAAACTGATTTCCTGCAGCGAGTGGCAGTTCTGCAATCCGGCTACGCTGTTGTTGTCTAGGCCTGCGCATTGGTTGAGCGATAAATCCGAAAGAACAGGAAAGGTGCTTAAGGCAGTAAGGTCCTTGATAGCGTTGCACTCGAACAGCTCAAGTTTGCTCAGCTTGGGGCAAGCCTGTAGCGAGAGTAGGTCCTGCCTGGTGAGACCGTCGCAATGACTCAACTTCAGCTCTACTAATGCCGGCAGCTCTGCCAGATGTTCGACGGACCGGGGGGAACAGCACGTGAGAGTAACCTTGAAGGTCTCGAGCTGGAGTGCGTACAGGTCGGGCAATTTGCTGCCCTCGATGCCGCTGCCGTCCAGTAAGTCCAAGTGACGCAATGTTCTTATTTGCGTTAAGAGCTTAAACTCGGACTCTGGAAAACCGCAACAGCTCAGGCGGTCGAGTTTGCTGAGCGTGGGAAAAGCCGCGCGAACTGCCGAGATTCTAAGATAATTTTTTTTTTGTGGAAGTTCAGCTCCTGAAGTTGCAGACCCCGGAGGCCCCAGCCAAAAATTTTAGGACAGTTTTCTAAGTCCAATCGTCGTAACTGTGTTAACTCTTGTAGCGTCGAGTCCGTAATTTTGGCGCAGCGCGTCAGAACCAAATGCCGTAGCCCTCGCAACCTCGGCAGTAACAGCTGAAGGGCGGCGTCCGTGATCTTACTGTCCTCGATGCGCAGCGAAATAAGCTGGCCGGGGCTCCGGAGCCGCCGAAGACACGCGTTTGTGTTTTCGTGGCGGATGATGCCCAGGCTGTGAATCACGGAGGAAAACCCCAGAATTTCTGACGAATGTCCCAGGACTGTTAAGTCTTTTAGAAGCAGAAGGCGGTCTCCTCTCCATTTGCCTTCGGCACATCGCATGGTAGGAAAAGTGAGGCACGGTATAATCACGTAAATGTTTTCTCAGTCATTCTCGTAACCTTGTTCGTAATCGTTTTCGTAATCATTCTCGTAATCATTCTCATAATCATTCTCGTGAAATAGATTGTTTTCGTAGTCTTTCGCATAATCGTTCTCGTAACCATTCTCGTAACCGTTCTCGTGGTCGTTATCGTAATCATTCTCACACCGTCAGAGCAAGCCAGTTGGAGTGACATGGAAATAAGAGATAACATACAACACTCATACCTGGTTCGTTCCATGTGGATGTTGTTCTTATTGGCCCTTGCTCTATAGCGCAGAAACAGAGGACATAACGTAGGATGTACGACTGAAAGTGGTTTCGCACCTTGGTGGGGTTGACTGAGGCGAGGAGCCTGGGTTGCCTCTGGGCATTTTCGTTGCCTGGGAAATTTAGCGACTCTGATCCGTTGATAAACGACAGAGCCTAAATCGCATTTATTAGTAAGAACGTATTAATATTGATGCGACGTGGGAGATTAGGGGACCGAGCAAAACTATGCTTCAGGGGCCCTGCTCCCTCCCTTGCACTGAGTTCCGACTCTATTTCTAAGCAAGAAAACGCGTGGCAGTGCAAACACTGCCATGAAGTGATTCCGCACTAGTAAATTGGTAATAGTTACTAACCACCTAAAAAAAAATAGAAAAATCTGGTACTGGGTGTGGAAAAGTGATCTCATAAAATCACTGTACACTAATTAATACAAAAGAACAGACTTGAAAAGATAAAATTTCTGCACTGTAGTAACAGTTATTAATAATAATAAGAACGTAAACCGATGACATCCTGTCCTCATCGTAATCGGAAAACCAATGACTGAGGTCGGTTAGAACACATTCTCGAGAACACATAAGATAGTGTCGGCGTGAATCACTAGTTATTTCCGAAAGTGGCATGTGTAAAAATAGCCGTTACTCTCCCCCCTTCATAATACGAAAAGACGAAAACTCACATAAATCTCACATAAAAATCACACAATACACCTCAATGAGCCTGATAGACATCAGAAGCATAAAAAAGTGAGAAGAGAAAGAACAAGAAAGACCAAAGAAAAAACGAAAAAACGAACTAACCAACAAGAGAAAATCTCACGAAGAGGTAAAAAGTCCCACGGTTCACCATCGCCCTCGTTATAGAAAGTCCCACGATTCGCCAGCGTAGCAGCGATGCAGATTTGTAATCCTAGTCAAGTGGCCGAATCGAAGAGGCCCCAGGAATCGTTTCCTGAGGCTAAGGAAAAACGGGGAACTAAACCTCACACTAACCCCACCCTCCGAGATGCATTCTCCTTTCTCAGTTCCTCAATTTCCCTTTTTCTTTCAATTTCACTCTTTTGATTTTCCTCTAATTTTTTTCTTTTCTTTTTACAGTTCATTTTGTTTTCTGTCATTGTATCTCTTTGATACCACTTGCATTTTCAACTAAATCTTCTGCTCAGTTCCCACTCAGCTTTTACGAGCGGCAAGTACTTTATTAAAACAGTGCTTGCGTAATGAT